>VMDO01018998.1:0-40778 GCA_007922755.1 Pedetes capensis | reverse complement strand
AGAAAAAATTCAAGCCTCGAGTGGCAGTAGTGAAAGATTCTACAGGGAAAATATTAAATGATGCAGGAAACATCAAAAGAAGATGGGAAGAATACACAGAGTCATTATACAAGAAAGAATTGGTAGATGACCAACCATTCCAAGAGGTTGCATATGAAGAGGAACCAATGGTGTTGAAGGACAAAGTGGAAGCTGCCTTTAAAGAACTGGTGAAACACAAAGCTCTAGGATTGATGGGATACCAATAGAGATGTTTCAACAAAGAGATACAGCACTGGAGGTGTTAACATGTTTATGCCAACAGATGTGGAAAACTGCTACTTGGCCAACTGACTGGAAGAGATCCATATTTGTGCCTATTCCCAAAAAAGGGGATCCAACTGAATGTGCAAACTATCGGACAATATCATTAATATTGCACACAAGCAAAATTCTACTAAAGATCATTCAGAAGCCACTGCAGCAGTATATAGACAGGGAATTACTGGAAAATCAAGCGGAATTCAGAAGAGGGTGGAGAACCAGGGACATCATTGCTGATGTCAGCTGGATATTGGGTGAAAGCAGAGAATATCAGAAAGATGTCTATCTATGTTTTATTGACTATGCAAAAGCATTTAATTGTGTGGATCATAATAAATTATGGATAACACTTCGGAAAATGGGAATACCAGAACACCTAATTGTGCTCATGAGAAATCTGTACATGAACCAAGAGGCAGTTGTTCGAATAAAACAAGGAAACACTAAGTGGTTTAAAGTTGAGAAAGGTGTGCGTCAGGGCTGTATACTTTCACCCTATCTCTTCAATTTATACGCTGAGCAAATAATCGGAGAAGCTGGACTTTATGAGGAAGAACGTGGCATCAAGATTGGAGGATGACTCATTAACAACCTGTGTTATGCAGATGACACCACTCTGCTTGCTGAAAGAGAAGATTTAAAACATTTACTGATGAAGATCAAAGATCATAGCCTTCAATATGGGTTACAACTAAACATCAACAAAACAAAAATCCTTATGACTGGATCAGCACGCAACTTCACAATAAATGGAGAAAAGATTGAGGTTGTCCAAGATTTTGCTTTGCTTGGCTCTATAATCAACACCCATGGAAGCAGCAGTCAAGAAATCAAAAGACGCATTGCTCTAGGAAAAGCTGTGGCAAAAGTTCTCTTTAGAGTATTGAAAAGCAAAGATGTCACATTGAAGACGAAGGTGCGTCTGACTCATGCCACGGTATTTTCAGTGGCATCATATGGCTGTGAAAGCTGGACACTGAACAAGAGAGACAGAAAAAGAATTGATGCTTTGAATTGTGATGCTGGAGATGTCTATTGAATATACCATGGACTGCCAAAAGAACCAACAGATCTGTCCTAGAAGAAGTGCAACCACAGTGCTCCTTGGAAGCAAGAATGGCCAAACTGCATCTTACATATTTCGGACATGTAGTCAGGAGAGATCAATCCCTGGAGAAGGACATCATGCTTGGGAGAGTGGCAGGTCAACGCAAAAGAGGAAAACCCTCCACCAGATGGATTGACACAGTGTCTGCAACAATGGGCTTCAACATAAATAAGATCGTTTGCCTGGCACAGAATCGGGAGGTGTTTCGATCTGCTGTACATAGGGTCGCTATGAGTCAGACTGGACTCAACGGCACCTAACAACAACAACAACAACCCAAAGTGCCAACATGCAAATGTCCATTAACAGGAAAATAGATACACAAAATGTGGTATAGTCATATAATGGAATATGATCCAGAACATTAAAAAGCAAAAAACATTGTGTTATATGTAACAGTACAAGTAAATCTGTCAAATATCAGATTGAGCCAAAAAAAAAAAAAAAAAGGCCAGGTACAATAGTGTGTACTGCATAATTTTATTTAAGAACATCACAAACAAGCAAAACTAATTGATGAGGTAGAGGCAGGACTAACTAGGATGAAGGGTAGGGAACCCAGTGGTGATACTGGAAATGTCCTTTATCTCCATCTGAGTCTCGGATTTCCCATAAAAATTCCTTGAGCTATATCCTTAAAATCTGAGTATTTTAAGAAAGTTGTTAGTTATGCCTCACAGGACTGACTTTCCTTTTAAGCTTGGGGAGCTCACTACCCAGGGTCCACAATTCCCATTGTGCCTCATGAAAATATCCTAATTTCTTCTAAAATTAGAAGGAAAAAAATAAATATAATACAGCCTGGATTACATTGTCTTGAAACCAACACAGTCACAAAATACAGTTTTTAATATTTTTATGGGAGAAAGATTGCACAAAGGCAAAAGTGCTTATGGGCCACAAAAGTCACCATACAGCTCTGATACCACATTTAAAACACTTAGGAAATATGCATTTCACCACCTGAATGTGGTTGTGGAAAGCATTCCAAACTACATCATTATCATCACCCAGCCTGTTGTAGTCTTTAAACAGCTTTTGTTCCCTGTTCCCTGTGATAAAGTTCTCACAGGCTAAATGATTCGATGTACCTGTGTTGGAGAGAAGGAAGACAGTAAGCTAGGAGACAGCTCAGGTTCTCTCTATCTAAATGGGATGTGGACAGAAGAGGTGGTAGGTCTGAAAGTCATCAGATTGAAGGGGTTTGGATCTAGGTTGACCTCAAGTGGAGGCTTCAGGAACACAAGAAAAATGGTGTCACTGTGTGGGTCACCTCATTCCCTCCCCCAGGGGCACTCCACCTTCAGTGATGACAGCAATCACAAAAGGATATTGGAGGACAGAGTGCCTGGATCAGATGTGCACTGGATTTTGCTTTTGGACCATTCCTTATATGTGCATTAACCCGGTGGAGAAGTTGGGAGGTTAGAGGAAGAGGGATAAGGGAGGCCTTCTGTGTGTTTGTTACAGCCCTGGCCAGCTACTTGGAGACAGGCCTTCACCAAGCCCCTCCTAATGCCCACCTGGAGCACTGCTGTGCAGGCACACAGAAGATGCATAGGCCACCCTCGGGGTCCCTGCTGTCAGGAAAGATGTAGACATATAGAACAGGGGAGCAATCAAGTTCCAAACCAGTGGGGCAACTGGGTGGATACATTGGGAAGAGACAGATCAAAGAAGGTCCTTATAATTTGCTAAAACTTTATCCATAGAATAAAAAATGGGGTGGGAGTCAGAAACCTAATACCAACCTTGCCTGTGAGTAAATGGCTCCATTTCTGCACTTATTCTGACACTGAACCACTGGGGTCCAAAATGTCTCCATTATTTGTGATTGGTGTCACCATAAACAAGTTAAAATATTTAATTTCTCTATCCTTTCCTCTTTCCTCTAAGCAAAACGGGCATTATGATAGCACCTAGCTCCAAGATTAGGAGGATTAAGAGTTATTACAAGCAAATCCCTTAGAATAGTTCCTGACATGTAGTATGGATAAATGTGTTCTTTTAAAATTATTATTTTTGCTATTATATCTCCTTCCAGCTTCCTATCTCAAATTGGCACCAGGGCTTACTAACTTCCTTTGAATGAACACAGGTTTTGCTCTGATCTTCCTTTAAATAACCTTCCAATTGCTATATCACCCAAATGTTTTCTTACTGCTGAGGGGTTTGGGTTTCAATTAAAAATCCGCTGTCCCCAAGGGCACAAATCTTCTTCTAATAACACTGAAGATTAAAGACAGTTGGAAGCTAAAGTGTAGTTGTTTGGGGCCATTGAAAATAGCCCAGGAGAGTATATATGCATTTTTAAACCTTAATACACTGTTATTGAAAGGTTATTTTTTGTTTGGAAAAGAATAAAAAAAAATCATTGTCACACCATAGCAACCAGACTGGTAAGTGCTACAGAACAGACTGAACTGATAAAAATATCTCTGGAAATGTCCAGATTGATGATATATCCTAAAAATAAGTTTAACATAATAGTGAACAAAATGAAATGGGCCTAATTTTCCATACATGCCATTTCATGGGTTTTTTTTAAGGCTAAAATATTCAGCTGGAAACTGATTTGAGCACTGCCATCTGGTAAAAAAAAAAAAATGAAAGAAGGAAAGAAAAAGAAAAGAAAGTGAAAAGCCCTACATTTGGGACAATAGAAACATACAGTTATAGAGCTGGGGAGTAAAACTCAGCATTCTAAGGGCAAAGAAATGCATACGCAACCCAACGTTTAGCATTTACACTTCTTCATGCTGAGTTGTCAGTCCTATATTTTTTAAATATCTATATGCTTTATACTAAATATCAACTTATTTTCCCCACTATTTTTATTTACTTCTCCTTTCAGGATTTCAAAGCAGATAAGCGTTGCTACATTGCCAGCTTTAGGAGAAAACAGAATTTCCCATTGTAAATTCTAACATTCAATGAGCAAAACTCTAACAGGAAATTGGGGGTCCTAGCACAGCCGCGTTTGAAGAGACAATAGCCAGTGTTCATTAGTACTGCCATTTGAAGGGAGCTCACTGCAGGTCTGCAGCCAGCCAGGGCTTTGTGTTTCCAGAGTATACTGTGAAATGAGTTACAAAGTGGAGCTACATTCAGAAGATATTCAGATATTTTTCTATGCCTCTGTGTGGGAAGGACAAATCAATAAGATTCCCTTTGTGGGACCTTGTCCTCCATCATTGCCCAGGTGTGTGGGGAGCAAGTCTGAACCACATCTTTATCAGTCAATTCACTCTACCAGCATTAATGGAATTGGACAGCTAGGACACGTTCCAAGCACTGTGGTAGGCCTTGGCGAAGTGAGGATGAAGGCGACATCACTGGTGTTTGTTCATAATGACTTTGGAGCCTTAGGGAAGAAATTGGGGCCCATAAGCAAATACATGTTTAGGATCCTGGTATAATCTCTAAGAATTATTAATCTTATTGGTAATCTGTATTACTATTATAAATTATATCAACAAATCAATATAAATGTTAAAATAAGTAACTAAATTTAGATATTAAATAAATATTTAATAATTTGTTGTTAGGTGCCGTAGAGTGGGCTCTGACTCATAGCGATATTTCAATACATTCATATAATATATAATAATCAGATCAGGATGACTACTGTATCTATTGCCTAAAACATTTAGCTTTTTTTTATTAGGAACATTGAAAATCATCTCTGCTAGCTCTTTTGAAATATGCAATGAATTGGTATCAACCATAATTATCCTACTGTGCTTTAGACTATCAGAAGCTATTTCTCTTACCCACCTGCACCTTCCACTGACAAACCATCCTCTCTGCATCCCCTTTATTCCCAACCTTCCCATGCTGTGATAGGTACCATTCTATTCTCTACTTCTGTGAAATCAGTTTTTAACTTCTGCTGTAAGTGAAGATACTCATTTGTCTTTCTTTGACTGATTTATTTCACTTAGTACGTCCCCAGGCTCAACCATATTGCAGCAAATTACAGGATTTCATTCTTTTTATAACTGAATAATATTCCATTATGGATGCAAGCCACATTTTCTTTATCCGATTACCCATCAATGTTGTTGTTAGGTGCCATTGAGTCAGGTCCAACTCACGGCGACCCTACGTATAACAGAACGGAACACTACCCGACATTGTCATACATGTAGTCTTTTTTATGTTTGAGCCCATTGTTGCAGACACTGTGTTTCTTCTCATTTTGAGTCATGCTACATCAGCAAATGGAAGTCCTAGGGCTTTTGCTCCATTCCCATCATTAAAGTCAACTCTAGTTTGAGGAGGCAACTCTTCCCCAGTCATCTATTGAATGCCTTCAAACCCGGGGGTCTCATTTTCTGGTGCTGTATTTGACAGTGCTTCTCTGCTATTCATGGGGTTATTTTGTTGTTGTTGTTGTTGTTGTTGTTGTTAGGTGCCATCAAGTCGGTATCCGACTCATAGCGACCCTCATAGGGTTTTCAATGGCAGACTGTTTCGGGATTACCTTGGGAGTGGATTGCCAGGTCCTTCTCCCATTTTGGCAGTGCTGGGAATTGAACTCGGTACCTCAGAGACTACAGCGCAGCATTCTACCAACTGAGCTAAATCCCAGCCCCATAGGGTTTTTAATGGCTAATTATTTCAGAAATGGGCTGCTGGGTCCTTCTCTCTAGTCTGTCTTAGTCTGGAAGCTCAGCTGAAACCCTGTCCACCATGGGTGGCCCTGCTGGTATCTGAAATATCACTGGCATAACTTTCAGCATCATGGCCACATGCAAGCCTCCACAGCACAACAAGCTGCCAGACATGTGGGGGATCCATCAATGGATGTATATGTATGTCTGTGTATCCATAACCTTGGGGCTTCCGAGACTTGCTGTGGCAACCTGTTAGTCCAGACACAAATTTGAATACAGACATTAGGAGGTGAATATGTGAGAACCAATCAACCCAGCTTTTCAATGTTAAAAAGGCTTTCATGTTTTCTCTTCCTCTGTATATCTTTATTAATTCTTATAAAGTGTAAAAGAATTTTTTAAAAATTGCATATTAACTAATATTTGGGGCTGTATAAAAGAATTTACTGTATAACAAATAACAAAATCATGACGGAAAACCTAGGCTAAGGAGCATGTTGCCAAAGAGACACAGGTAATATGAGGGAAGACTTAAAAAAAAAACTGGAATTTATTTATTTGAAATAATGCATTGATTTTTACATACTCAAACCTCAGTTGTCTTCAAAGTACTTCCCCTTTGATGCAATACACCTATCAAAATGTTCTCCACTATTCAAAACAGGATTTGAACTTGATTTGGATGCCTTTTAGTGCTTCTGCTGCTTTTTGTTTCACCTCCTTTACATCAACAAAATGTTTCCCTTTGAAGACTTTTCTTATTTAAAGAAACAAAACTAGCAGAAGGAAGCAACCATTGGAGAAGACGGGATGGGGAGGAGGGTCAATGTGGAGGGAAGAATGGCGAGAGGACGATCTCAGTGTAAACAGTGCAACTTGGTGAGTGTATTGGAAAAACAGGAGAAGATAACCCAAATAAGCATTTGAGTTTCACTACATATTAGCCTCAGGGCTGGGATTTAGTTCAGTTGGTAGAGCGCTGCACTGCAGTCTCTGAGGTCCCAAGTTCAATTCCCAGCACCACAAAAATGGGAGAAGGACCTGGCAATCTACTCCCAAGGCAATCCTGAAAACAGTCAGCCATTGAAAACCCCCTGAGGGTCGCTATTAGTTGGATACTGACTCGATGGCACCTAACAACAGCAACAACATATTAGCCAAAAGTCTCCATAAACCTTGTGGGTTGCTGAAAGTGTTGCCAGAAGTGATGTAAAGGACGCATAATGGAGAAAGCCAGTGCTGTTTTACTTTGTACCCCATCATCATTTACTAATAAAGGGAAAAAAAGAAACTAAACAAAGTTCACATGGGCAAGCTCACATGACTAGGGAGGGCAGGGCATAAGGGTGATGCCATTTTTGGTTAAAAACAGCTGAACACTCAGTGTGTTAGGGGCAGGCACATTGTCCTGGTAGAAGAACCAGCCACCCGTTTGCCACAACTCAGGACATTTATTCTGTAAATTGTGATGTCACCTTCTCAAAACTTCAAGGGAGTACAAACTTTGGTTGACAATTTGGGCCCGAAGAACAAATTCTGAGAGCCCAGTCCTTCTCACATCAAAGAAACAGATGATCATTGTTTTCACATTGGTTTCTGGGATGTTTTGGGTCCTCCCCCGTATGTACTAAAATCACTGGGAAGAAAGACTAGTCCATGCTTATTTAGATTTATTGCTATTATTTAATAATTGCTAGGTGGTGATTAGAATTCAAATCCCACTTCTTTTCATGATTTCAGTTTCCTTCCTGATGAAGCACATCTCATTTAGAAGCTCTTTCATCAGATCATAGAGTGGTGAAATCTTTCAATCTTTGCTTGTCTCAAAACGTCTTTATTTTGCCCTCAGTTTTTGATAACAGATTAACTGTATACTGAGTTCCCATTTGATGTTCTCTTTCTGTCAGCCCTCTGAGGATGTTATTCTGTCATTCCTGTCATTGATTGCTACTGATAACAAAAATCGCTGCCAGTTAATTGCCGTTCTTTTTTAAACTCCTTTTTGCTTAGGTAACCTTTAATATTTGTTTTCTCTTTAATTTTTCTGAAATTCCACTTTGATGTTTGTGGGTATGAATTGATGGGTGTTTACCTTGAACAGAACCTTGATTCTTATGGTTAAAATTGGGGTGAGTTCTCTAAATATAGACACTGCGATAGAGAGTGGAAAGTTCCACATTCACTAAGGTACCAGCACCTGACCTCTATCTCAGCTGGTATCATCATCTTCACAGCGAATTATCAAACTAATTTCTACAACATCTGCTTATCAGCTTTGGTCTGCAGAGAGTTACCGTGGAATGCTTAAGGATGTCTAGAGTTCTCCCATGGGCATATCTGGTGCAGCGTCGGTATGGTGCGTCATCTAGGTCTTCCTATAGTACACATCCATCTGGCCAGGCGTCCAAACCCCATGCAGGATTTCCATTCCTGGTTACTCCCTTCCTTGAGCCTTTACATTCTCTCACTGGAACTCTGGTAATGCCTGCCTGGGCAATCCTGGTACTCTGCCTCACTTGGTGTAGACCGGCACCTTTCCATTCTGCTATCAGCCATCCTAGTAAGAATTTTGAACCATTGCTTGGCATCCTTGCCAGGTGAAACTTATTTATCCTGTGTCTCAGGAGAGCACTTCCAAGCAAATACAGTTCTCTCTCCAATTTTATGCTTTGGTTCTCTTCATCAAGTACCTGCGGACTCCAGTCTGACTCTCACTTGCCAGCTCCTGCCCAAGTATGCTGGGGAGGTCTTGCTGCACCTTTGGAGTATTGTCCTTTATTCCATTATCAGCCCAGAAAGTGCTGTGTACCTTCATCCTAATTATTGGCCCAGTGCTTAAGAGGAGGGGTGGAGATAAATTCTGGGGCAAAAGGGAGGATATGTTCCCTTGGGAGAAACAGTCCTTGGCAGCAATCCCAAATCAGTAAGAAGAGGGTGTGGAAAGCGGGATGCTTGCTCTTACTGGGGAAGAGTGAGCAATATCTGCAGGCTCAGAAGCTTCCAGAATTCTTAAGGGGTCAAAATCTTCAGGGATATCCATCAAGACATGCCCATGCCCTGTGTCTGGGTCCCAGATTTTTCACCTTGGCACATTAGACCTGGCCAGTCTTTGAAATTCAAGCCATCATGTTCAGAAATTCTGGGCTTGGTCCTCAATTTTCTCTGCCCTTCTGCCAGAGAAGATAGGAACTTCTTTGCACACCATCAAATGAGACTTCCTGACTTTCACACCTGCCTTCCAGTTGCCTCTAAGTCATTCTTAGCTGCTCTTCATCTTTCCTCAGAGCATCAGTGTTACTTACTAATAGACACCCAAACTGAATAACAACCATTTTGTCCATAATCTAAATGCCTTAGAAAACCAACCCATTAGAGCCTCCAGTTCCACTTAGATAGCCTCTCCATTCACCACTGGTGAGAGTTTTATCAGCATGCCACCTCATACCATGGTGGTATGAAAAAACAAGATACAGACAGGGAGTTCCAATCCCTGAAACACTGCTGACCTCTCACTAGCAAGCACTGACTATTGACATTTAGGCTGGAATTTGAATTTTATCTTTTCCTTAAATTCATTTGTAGTGTCTTCCAGGGGTTTATACAAAGATTAAAGATAGTCTTAAAACAATTCACACACAGCAGGTAAACTCTGTCAACAATAATCCCACATACCTTCAAAATGAGGAAATTGGTGTTATCGTGTTTTGTATCGTAATTTGTACATTGCATTGTAGATTGCTAAGTAAGTACTTATTAAAATACTTAGACAACTAAAAATGTATCATTTTAAATAGGCAACATATATAAATCTTTTTGAGCTTAAACAACTTGGAAAAATATATTCGAAATCATCACAGCAATCTTGACAAATGAAGTCATTATTTCAGTTAAATTATCTGTGAGATGAAACTATGCTCCTCGGTATAAGGGCAGAACTGCCTAACAATGGCCCCAGCAGTTTGGCTCTCAGTGAGGAACATCACTGACTGTCTGTGAAGGCAGACAGAGGCACTGCCACGTAGATTCACAGACAGATGAGAGCACACTTGGGCCGCCAAGAGTAGGGCAAGTGATCCAGCCTTCTGCAAGGGGTGATTTCAAGGAGGATATTTCAATTACTGTCCATGCAAGCTTTGTGAGGAATTTAATTGGAACAGACAGAGTATTTAAGGGAAATAAATAATGATACAGTTGATCGATAATGACCAATAGCCAGGCAATCACTGCACTAGTTAAATTATGGTGCTTTCCAAGAATGGTATTTTGGCTTGTAAAAGATCTCACTATAATTTTCCAGCATTCAAAGCTCTGGAGCATCCAAATGTCTACATTTTCTTACAAAGATGGTAGCATCTAACAGTTTTCTAATTGTGTATTGGCAAGTGTTGGCAGCACTGGAAATCAATAGCCTCAATGCAATACTCCTATTAATTGCCATTGACACAGATAGCCCAGGTACTAGATTAACTCTAATTTGCCTGTGAAGCATAAATTTCCCCCACCTACACCCCAGAGTCAAAGCAATGGCTTCTGAGTATATTGTTAACATGAAGAGTGTACTATGAAGACATCCTTGAGTTTTCTTTCTTGGTCTCTTTGTATAAGAGGACATTGACTACAATTATGAACTCTCAATGTGGAAGAATCTATGTTGCTTGACCGCCTGGTAAGTCTGAAAACACATCCATTCACTGTTTGTGTGAGAAGGGATAGGTTATAGCATTATCACATACAACTTTGGACTCTTTCTAGGAAAGATGTCATATTGAAGAAAATATTTCCCAACAACTAAAATGTCACAGCATTATAAATTATCACATTATATATAAATTAACATCTTTCTTGCACATTTTGACACACTTTTCAAGATTACGCAGAGGGTTTTTTTAAATACATACATATTATGAATAATGACAAATTATTTGTCCTCATATTTCCACTCATGATCCTTATAATTTTTCCTTTTGTAAGCCATTCCATGTCAACAAACTGTCAGGTGTCACCTAGGTAATCTCATACATATTTTTTCCAAACTTTCTAAACTTGCTTCTATTTCAAGCAACTGAGGGTACAGTGAAAGAAGGGGGGGGGAAGACACCAAGAAAGAAGAGAATTAAAAAAGGAGAATCACAAAACAACTTTTTTGAGAGTAATGTATTCAGATACAGAATGACAGGAAAATAGTAGAGAGGAAATGAGGCTATGCAGGCAGTATTGGATGAATTAAACTTTTTATTCCTGAGTTGTAAGTAAAATATGTTTTGGCCCTTTATCACTGACTTTAAAATGTTCCCTGGTTTTTACAGATATTCACTTGTTCTTCTTCTTTCAGACAACTATAGGAATAAGAGAGACATGACCTAGGAAAGAAAGGAGTCTCCAAGCTTCAGGTAGAACTCTGTCTCACAGAGGAGAAGGTTGAGAAATACTTCTAGACCAACCCTGATTTACATCTGATTTACAGATGAGTAAGAAAGAACCAGAGAGAGAAAGTTAACACCAGTACTAATGCTGAAGAGCATAGGCTTTGGAACCCAAAAGCCTGGAGACAGATTCTGTCTCTATATTCCAGCTAGCTGTTCAGGACTGGGCAGTCTCTTTGCCTCTTTGAACGTTGTTGTTATTGTTTTTGTTGTGTGTTGTTAGGTGCTGGGAAGTCGTGTCCAACTCATAGTGACCCTCATAGAGTTTTCAATGGCTGATTGTGTTGTGATTGCTTCAGGAGTGGATGGCCATGTCCTTCTCCCAGTGGTTGTTTGTAAGTGCTGTCAAGTCAAGTCCAACTCATAGTGACCCTATGTACAACAGGATGAAGCACTCTCTGACACTGTGCCATGCCTGGCACTATTGTCAGTGCTTCTCTGTTATTTGTGGGGTTTTCCATGGCTGATTGTTTTGGAAGTGGGTTGCCGTGTCCTTCTCCCAGGCCTACAGCACCTGGTATTTCCAGGTTATCTCCCATCCAAGCACAAACAAGGTTTCACCCTGCTTAGCTTCTGAGATCAGAGGGGATTGGATTCCATGGTGATATGGCTGTAGACCTTTGAACTTCAGGTATCTTAATTTGTAAAATGGGGTTGTGATTCCTACCTCAAAGGAACAATGAGATATGTTATGTAAAGTGCCAAAATTGCACTCAGATGCAGTGAGTACTCAAACACAAGTGGCTTTGGCTATGATTCTCCATGCCTTCTTTGCCCTCCCCCAATTCTCCATTGCCCTTTCCACTGTGCTACTTAACTTACAACTTATAAAGTAAATGAGGGATTGATTTATAAGAGTGTATGCCCATCAGATTATTTAAAGATGTACTTGCCAATAATGCTTAATGGTCTATTTATACACTACCGAGTACTTGAGGGAAAATTAGGGAAGGAGAAAGTCAAGTTTTCTGAGCCATCAGCAAATACATTTTAATATGGAAGTAAAGTCAAATAGCCCTGAAAGTACCCTAAAGAAATACGGAAATATCATCTTATACAACTTACCAGAAATACATTTATCATGTAATGAGGTGTATGTATGTATTCCTTTCCTAGGACTGCTATAACAAATTATAATAATTCAGTGGCTTAAAACAGAAGAAATATATTCTTTCTTAATTCTGGAGGTAGAAGTCTGAGATTAAGGTGTCTATAAGACCATACCTCCTCCAAAAGCTCTAGAGCAAAATCCTTCCTCACCTCTTCCTAGTTCTGGTGGTGGCCAGCAAGAGTTGGCATTCCTCAGCTTGTAGCAGATCACTTCCTTCCCTCCTTCCATCTTTATATGGCTGCCCTCGCTCTGTGTATCTCCGTCCAGACCTCCTTTTCTTTCTTACATAAAAACATAATCATTGCATTAGGGCCCACCCTAACAGAGTATGACCTCAACTTGATTCCATCTGCAAAGATCCTATTTCCAAATAAGGCTATATACACAAGTAAAGGAGGTTACAAATGGAAAATACCTTTTAGGAGATACAATTCGATCTGCAGCAATGTATAAAACAGAAAGTGTGCTTTAGCATAACAAGGCCGATTTTGATGTAGAGCTAGTAGAATCCATTTTGATACCTTATATAGTTTTGATTTAATAACATTAAAATATTTTTAAAGCATTCATCTTATTAGCATGTATGTTCACCCTTGTAACATTCACTAGGCTATCTCATTTCCATTACCCAGGAAGATACAGCAAAGACCATGGGACTGCATTAGTGTTCTGGGCCTACTGCTTACTTTACAATCTTATTAATAATGCCTCAATTTCTTGAGCATTTGTAATAAGCATTTTTAAGCATGACCTTTATCTCTCAGTGGAACTCCATGAGGGCTAAAGTACTATTCCCACCTTGTAGACCAAGACTAGAAGCATTTAGAAAAGTCAAATGCCTTGTCTGAGACCAAACAACTGGAAAGTTCTGGAGTAGGGATTTGAGCCCTGATCTGTCTGATTCCATGCCTCCACATTTAACTGTGGCATTCTTTTTTCATTGAGCAAAAATATGACTTTTAGGAAGCCCTCTGAGTTTTCATTTCCTCCAAGCAATCTGGGGTAGCTAGATTTGTTCTGCTCTCCTGGGATGCCTTCCTATGCTGCAGAGGCAGGAAAGCCTGAAACTCCACTCTGAGACATCCTTGCAGGAGGGTTCTGGATGTTTGGCTCCATCACTGAGACCTCTACTCGCAGATCTAGATGACCAGAGGGAGGCAGAGGTCATCTGTTTCCCTGCTGCCTTGCTTATTCTCCTGCTAGCAAGTGAGGTTGTGGGAAGTGAAGTCCAGGGGAAGTAGTTATTCAGCAACCATCTCCAGGTTCTTGGGTATTAAGAAGCAGCACTGGTTGCCAGGCGTGATGGCTCATACCTGTAATCCCAGTCACTTGGGAGGCAGAGGCAAGAGGATCAGAGGTTTGAAGCCAGAGGTGGCCTGTGTAACTTAGCAAGACTCTGTCTCAAGATAAAAAAAAAAAAAAAAATTAAACATGGGCTGGGGTGCAGCACTTGAAAAGCACTTGAAAAGTATGTGCATGGCCCTGTGTCCAATCTCCAAGTACCATGAGAAAAAAAAAAAAAGAAAGACACACAGGTGAAGATAGTGTCAGCATTGCACATTCCAATGGCCCATTACTGGCCACCAGCTCGGTGGGCACAGAGAATAGGGAATGAAGACAACTTCTTGCCCTAACTTCCTAATCCTTAGATTGCAGCAACAGCAGGGTCTTCTTGGGCTCAGAAGTTCCAGAGGCTCCCAAAGAGATAATAGCTTCCATAATGGTCACTTCTGAATTATTTGAAGTTGTTCTTGATGGATGAGCCTAGAACCCATTCCTCTAGCCCTTCCAAAAGTTCTGTAAGCATCTAATACCCTTAGATAACCTAGTAAACTTCTATGACTTCCTGGAATGGATTCAATTTTGCATTGAAACTTATTCATTGCATCGAAACAATTATGCATTGAAACTTCCTTGATTAAAACATAAATCAAGGTTACTAATATTGACTTATAGGGCTTTTTGTAGAAAACCAAATGGCACCAGGCACCATGGCACACACCTATAATTCCAGCAACACAGGAGGTGGAGGCAGGAGGATCACAAGTTTGAGACCAGAGGCAGCCTGCATAATATAGTGAGACCCTGTCTCAAGATAAAAAATAAAAAATGGGCTGAGGGTGCAGACCAGGTGGGTCTGGAGGCTCATACACAGTCTAAGAAAGCCCCCTCACCTTTTTCCTACTGAGGTCTAGGAAAGTCTGGGAAGCTGACACATTAATTCTTCTTTTCAGAAAGCTTTGCACATATTCTTAGCCAGATCTGTGGGCTCACTTTTCTGAAAAAACACTAATTTTTCTCAGTGAGAAAGGGTCCAATAACATATTTCTAGTGACTAAGAGCCCCCATATGTCCATCATTTTGCCATACTGTGGGGGCCTGTGTGTTGCTATGATGCTGAAAGCTATGCCACCAGTATGGAGTTGCATTCATCATTTAAAAAGACATCTCAAGATCTGTCCTGAAGTATAATGCTGTTGGTGATAGAATAATATCCATATGCCTACAAGGAAAGCCCGTTAATAAGACTTTTATTCAAATTTAACCACCTACCACTAAGGCCACAAATGAAGATAGAGAAGATTTTTACCAACTCCTGCAATTTGCAATAGATCAAATATGAAATCAGGATGTACTGATAATTACTGGTGACTGGAATGCAAAAGTTGGAAACAAAAAATGCTCAGCAGTTGGAAAATAGGAACTTGGTGATAGGAATGATGCTAGAGGTCACATCATAGAATTTTGTCAGATCAATGACCTTTTCATTGCAAATACATTTTTTCATCAATATAAACAGTGACTATAGACATGGAATTCACCAGATGGAACATACAGGAACCAAGTTGACTACATTTGTGGAAAGAGATGATGGAAAAACCCAATATCAAATGTCAGAATAAGACCAGGTTCTGATTGTGGATCAGAACATCAACTGCTCATTTGCAGGTTCAAACTGAAACTGAAGAAAATTAGAACAAGTGTATGAGAGCCAAGGTATGACCTTGAGTATATCCTACTTGAGTTCATGGACTACTTCAAGAACAGGTTTGATTTCTTAGACACTAATGATCAAAGACCAGACAAATGTGGCATGACATCAAAGACATCATTCAAGAGGGAAGCAAAAGGTTATTAAAAAGACAGGAAAAAAAGAAAAGTAACTCTGGAACCTGCCCTTGAACAATGAGTAAAAGGAAGACATGATGAAATTAAGGACTAAACAGATTTCTATTTAGAGAAAACAAAATCAAACTTTATAATGACATCTTCAGAGCTGGAGATATAAAACCAAAAGAGAAGAACAAGCTTTGTTTTTCTCAAGCTTAAGGAACCGAAGAAAAAAATTCAAGCCTTAAGTGGCAATGGTGAAGGATTCTATAGGGAAAACATTAAACAACACAGGAAACATCAAAAAAAGATGAAAAAAATACACAGAGTCATTATACCAAAAAGAATTGGTGGATGGCCAACCATTTCAAGAGGTTGCATATGATCAGGAAGGAAAAAGTGGAAACTGTCTTGAAGGAATTGGCAAAACACAAGGCGCCAGGAATTGTTGCTGATGTCAGATGGATATTAGCCAAAAGCAGAGAATACCAGAAAGATGTCTATCTATGTTTTATTGACTATGCAAAGGCATTTGGCTGTATGGATCATACTAAAGTATGGGTAACATTGTGAAGAATGGGAATACTAGAGCACTTAATAGTATTCATGAGGAATCTATAGCTGGACCAGGAGACAGTCATTTGAACAGAACAAGGAAATACAGCCTGGTTTAAAATCAATAGAGGAGTGTGTCATGGCTGTGTTCCTGCACTGTATGTCTTCAATCTCTATGCTGAGTGAATAATCCAAGAAGCTGGATTTTATGAAAAACACAGCATCAAGTTTAGAGGACGATTCATTAAAAATCTGCATTATGCAGATGACATGACTTGGCCAGATGAAACTGAAGAGGATTTGAAACATTTACTGATGAAGATCAGTGAACACAGTCTTCAGTATGGATTGTGCCTCAACATCAAGAAAACAAAAGTCCTTGCAACTGGGTCAGTATGCAACTTCATGATCAATGGAGAAAAGATTGAGGTTGTCTAAGATTTTGCTTTACTTGGTTCTATAGTCAACACTCACAGAGGCAGTGATCAAGAAATCAAAAGAAGCGTTGCAGATGGCTAGACTGTGTCTTACATATTTTGGACATGTTGTCAGGAGGGACCAATCCCTAGAGAAGGGCATCATGTTTGGGAGAGTGGCAGGTCAACGAAAAACAGGAAGACCCTCCTTTAGATGGATTGACACAGTGTCTGCCACAATGGGCTTTAAACATGGAAAAGATCATGTACCTGGCACAGATTCTGGAAGTGTTTTGTTCTGTTGTACATAGGGTTGCTATGAGTCGGACCTGACTTGGCACCTAACAGCAACAGTGACTAAGACAAAACAGCCTGAAACCCCCATACAGAGCACATCCCCCTCCCCTGCACATACACATACTGCTATTTTGCAAAGATGTGATTCACTAGATGCTGGAGTCTGTTTATTTGCTGAACAAAGGCTGCTCCCTGCCTCCTCTTGTGATGGGTGTAATTACCAACATTATCCAAGTCTGCACATGCTATTTTCCTTCCACTTTCTGCAAGACTGGAACAACAGTAAGAGAAATGACAGGTCCAGCGGGGGAATTAACACACATCCCACACACTGCTTTCATGTCTTCCCTGGTTGCCACCTAAAAAACTGGAGTCACAGATCCTGACCCTCCCCATCCTCATTCACAATGTTCACAGTTTATCAACGTGATGGCAGATAACCAGTCAGGAGGGAGACTGGGAGAAATATAACCTTTTAAAGAAAGGCAAGTGCTCTTACTGAAATTAAGAATTCGTAGCTAGACATGGTTTCTCATGCTTGTAATCCCCCCACAGAGAGGATGAGGCAGGAGGATCATGAATTCAAGGCCAAACATGGGCTCCTGAACCAAATTTGTCTCTAAAAACAACAACAACAAAAAAGGAAACAAAAATACAAACAACAACAAAAGGAATTTGAGGATTGAGTTCACCACATTTGAAGCTGTGCTTAAAAGGGTATAATCCATGGCCATCTATCGGATCTGGAGCCTTCTCTTGGCTGCTAATAAGGATTTGTTACTCTCTGCCATCTGAGGGCTTACAGGCAGAAGAAATGAATCCCCTGCCTTCCTTCATATCTGCTTTGCCATCCCCACTCAGCATTTCAGCTAAAATCCTCGTGTTCAGATGACTCCATCTTCCCTGTGGTCTGCCCTTACAACAGCATCAAGGACAGAATAATTTTGTTAGGTCCTGTAGGACTGTGACAGGTTTAATGGAGCCCTGGATAATATGAGAGGAGACTGAGATAAGGCAAGAAGAGCTCACACAGACCCCTGGGAACGATTACCCAGAGGCACCTGGGAGAAATGGCATTGGCTACCCACTGAAGGCTTGGCTTTGTGAGTGACAAGCCTTTATGGTCTTGGAATCCTTCAGCAAAGTTTCTGTGGTGGGTTTTGGGCATGTAACTAAGGGTCAGGGCCCATCTCACCTAAACTGAAGATGTGCAGAAGGATGGTAGCAGCATGGAGAAGTGGCTGTGAGTTCACAAGAGAAGGTTAAAGGCATAATCCTGAAAGCAAGGGACAGGTGTCAACAGGATGGATTTGGGGAAGGCTGAGCAGTCCCAGGAGAGTTATGTAAATACTTGGGTTGAGCTGCAGCACCGTCAGCCTGAAGTACTTTGCCCTGTTAAAAGAGTGGCCTCCTGAGGACCAGAGAAACTGGGATTCTGTGGTGATCATTTCTTTTTGTCCCTGAGGCAGGGAGGAAATTTGGGGAAACGTCAGCATCTGTGACCTTGCAATTTCCAGCAGACCTCAGAGGATCTGAAGGTCTGATGGACCTTTGGAAATAGCCGGTCATTCACAGGCTACTGTCTGAGAACCTTTGAGCCACCTGATCTGAGCCCAGCTTGGAAGGAGGCAGGGGACACACCCAGGTGCTGCCATCTCCTGAGCCTCCACACCAAAGATCAAGTTTCCAGAACCATGGGGACATTCCGATCAGGGGCTTCACTTGGTGAGCCTGCAAGGTCAGTGATTGTAAGGGGTTCTCGGTCAAGGGAAAGCCAGGCTGCTGAAGGAAGGCAAAAGATGCTAGTCTGAGTGAGCTCTAATGTTCTGAATATGCTCAACTGGTGCTGCTCTTTCCTCCATTCATGCTGGCAGGTGGAGCGATCATAAGACAATCCCCACCATCCTTTTCCCCTTGATGACGTAGAGTAGGAGGCAGAGCTTGAAGAGGCTCTTGCATTCATCCCTGAACAGACGAAAAACTATTTATGTAACCTACTGAGAGCAAGGGAAGCTTGAGCCATAGAAGGAAAGAAGAAAAAAAACACCTGGGATTTGGGGATTTTTTCAAAAGTGAACATAAAGAAAGCAAATGTTCTAGAAAAAGCAACAGAGTAATTAAGAGAATGAGCTCTGAGAACAGAGAAGCACTGACAATAGTGTTTTGCCTGTTGTAGGTGCCGTTGAGTTGTTGTCCAAGTCATGGCGACCCTACGTACAACAGGTGTGGGCCAAGTGCTATTTCACAATTTTGTCTAACTCAAAAATATTCTACCAAGTGGGCACTACTATCACTGTTTTTATGTATAAGGAAGTTCAGTGACTTGCCTAAAGTTACTCAACCAATATATGACTGGCGAGTCGAGTATGACCAGAAAAGTCATAAGAGCATGTAAGAATTTGCTGGAAGTGAGAACCTCTGTGTGGTTTTACCTTTCTCTCTCTAGGTGTCCTATGTTGGAACCATCCAGAGAGTGAAAGGATCCTCGGTGGCCAGTGGTGTCAATTCGTTGTTTTGTGGAAGACCTCAACCTCATAAATGATGAAATGTAAAACTCAATGGAGCCTTACTGAGGACAAGACAGAGCAACCCTATTAATAACATTAGAACCAAGAAACACAGAGTTCTCCAAGATGTATAATTAAAGATATAAATGGTGGCAACCATGACAAGGACTCATTTACCTCCAGTGACAGAGGATGTAATTAACCAGGGGCCAGGCCACCTTCCCCGGCCAGTGAGCTACCAGGAGTACTATGATGATCAGATACTAGATCTCTGGGAGATATCAGATTCCTCTGACCATTGACTTTGACCCAAAGATGCCCACATGCCCTTCACAAAGCTTCCTTAAGCTGCTGGGGTAAGTGATGCTTGTGCCAACCTTGCCACCCTCTCTTCTTCTCTGGGGCCAGGCTTGCACGGTGAGCAGAAACTCCCTGCCTTCTCTGATACTCGTCTGTGTTCTGTCCCAGAGGAAGGGCCCCTTATGAAGTCTTTGCATGTCTAATCCTGTCTGGCCACCTGCCTCCATAGGACCTGGACTAAATCACAGAATTCAGCATTAGAGTTGATCTCTTATGGAACCATCTGCTCTCTGACTGACAAAATAAGAATTGTTGTTGTTGTTGTTGTTGTTAGGTGCCATCAAGTCAGTATCCGACTCATGGCAACCCTCATAGGGTTTTCAATGGCTGACTGTTTCCGGATTGCCTTGGGAGTGGATTGCCAAATCCTTCTCCCATTTTTGCGGTGCTGGGAATTGAACTCAGGACCTCAGAGACTGCAGCTCAGTGCTCTACCAGCTGAGCTAAATCCCAGCCCAAAATAAGAATTAACAATTTTTTTGAGTACTAGGGAGTTGAACCCATGGCCTTGTGCATGTTAGACAAGTATGTTACCATTGATCTGCACCCCAAACCCCTTCTTTTATTTTTTATTTTGAGACCGGATCTTGCTAAGTTACCCAGGCTGGAGCTGGCCTCAAACTTGCCACCCTCCTGCCTCAGCCTCCTGAGTCACTGGAATTTCAGGCCCGCCCCACTGCATCGGGCAGAATTACAATATTTTACAATATATGATATATGAGCACAATTAGCGCACCAGACCCAAGTCCCAAACATAGCTGCCTAAAACTGTTCACTGCTACCTTAAGAGCTAAATAACTAAAGTTATCTTATTCAGTAAAAGGGGCAGGAGACATTTAAAATGATATCTGACAGAAGAATATTTAACTCTGAAAACAACTGGATTCCACTGAACTAACAAACAGGACTCTGGATTGCTAAAACTCAGAATCTTAGTACATATTTCCCTCTCCTCCTCAGAGAAAGAAAACATATATTTGCTTTTGTTCCAGAGATTTTTTTTTTTAATACAGCGGATCATGGGAAGGCTGAGTTCATTAAGGCAGTTAAATCTCAAGAGACCCAGAGCACTGAAGATTGAACTCTCTGCCTCATCAGACTTCCCTGTCAGCTCTCTTTTGGCCATTATGTCTCATAGAATGCATTCTAATAGCTTAAAATGACAGCGTTTTGTTTACAGAATGGCTCCATTCCTCAGGAAACCCAAGAGCCTGTGCGCACTCACAGGGCTATTGATGGAAAATAAAGTGCACACTGTGACAAGCGCTTGTCCCACCTTCCCAGCCTGTTCCCCATTCGGGGGTCAACTCTGCACGGTTATCAACTGAGAAGTAAAACCTGAGGGACACAGCCTAATAAGTACATAAGAGAATGAAGCAGCACACTCGTAAAGGTGAAACAAGGTCCAACACTCTGCACTTGGACTACAGAGAAGGATTTGACCCAAGTTTGCACTGCGCATGTTCCTCTGGAGATGCAAGTCCCATGGGCAGTGGGCTCCCTCTGCTGAATATTAAAATGCCTGCCTGTCTTCAACTAGAGCGACAGCAGAGCCTCTCCCCTACTTCTAAAGACAAATATGCAAACCACAAATATAATCAGGTGCTGCATAAAGATGCTCCAGTCAACAACAGCGTGTACATGATAGCAGTCCTATGGGGGTATATCATCTAATGAGTTGCGGCCATCTTAGTCGTGTGTGTAACACTCTACAACATTCACACAATGGTGCATTTCTGGTGCATTTCTCAGCATACATCTTGTCATTAAGTGACACATGACTGTATTGTCTAAACCCCATGGAAGACAGTTTGTTTTTTGTAAGAGGCAGAATGTATAGGCTCAGAGTAACAAACCAAACACTAATCCCAGATTATCAACTGACAAGTTCTTAGCCCACTTTGGGTCTTCTATGAGCAGGAAGAAGAGTTTTGCAAGAAAGCAGCCCTAAGGAATTTCTGGAAATGGTAGATTCTGAAATATGGTCAATGTAAGGTGATATGTCTTTCTTTATTATGTTAACATATTGCTCAAATGACAATTCTGGTGGTGGACTATAGTTATATCCCCACTTGAGAACTTCTAGGGCTGTGACTACCTCTTCATCATTGTCCTTTTTAGCACTCTGTCATGTAGTAGGCAATGAATGAATGAATGAATGAATGAATGAGTATAGGCACTTAAAGGGTTAAATCAGTGGAATCTTCTATTTTATACCTAAGCCTTTTTTGACTTTTTATTAGTAATTTTTAATGTACAACTTAACAGGTCTCATTATGACATTTCCATACATGCATTTCATTGTATATTGTTCATTTTAACTTCCCCCTTACCCTCTCATGACCCTCATCCCTTAGTCCCCTCCCTCCCCACCAATGGTCTCCTTTCTACTTGCATGTATTATTTTTTTGTGACTATATCTATCTATATATGTACATCCCGATCTTGCCATAATGGCAACATATGTGATTTTTTATACTTGTTTTTAAAATCCCTATGGGCATACAAGGGGCTGGGATTTAGCTCAGTTGGTAGAGCGCTGCCCTGCAGTCTCTGAGGTCCTGAGTTCAATTCCCAGCACCGCAAAAAATGGGAGAAGGACCTGGCAATCCACTCCCAAGGTAGTCCCGAAGCATCAGCCATTGAAAACCCTATGAGGGTCACTATGAGTCGGATACCGACTCGATGGCACCTAACCTAACATGGGCATA
Organism: Pedetes capensis; assembly: GCA_007922755.1. Taxonomy (NCBI): domain Eukaryota; kingdom Metazoa; phylum Chordata; class Mammalia; order Rodentia; family Pedetidae; genus Pedetes; species Pedetes capensis. Next base: position 18,257 of record VMDO01018998.1, on the reverse strand, counting down.
CAGGAAGCTCAGGTTTAGCTCAGTTGTTTGAGAGCTGCTTCCCACTTTCTGAGGATCTGGGTTCCATCCCCAGCACCACAAAAAATGGAAGAAGGATGTGGCAGTCCATTCCCGAAAACAATCCTGAAATAAGCAACCATTGAAAACCTTCTGAGGGTTGCTATGAGTTGGACATGACTTGGTAGCACTTAAAAACAACAACAACAATGGGCATATAATAGAATATTATTCAGCCTTGAAAAGGAAAAACATCCTAATACATATAACAACATGGATGAAACTTGAAGACACGCCAAGTGAAAGAAGCCATTCCTTTAAAGGTAAATCCTATATGATGCTACTTCTATGAGGCATCCAGAGTAGTCAAATGCATAGAAACAGAAAGTAGAATAGTGGTTGCCAGGGGCTGGGGGGAGGAAGGAGAGAGTTGTTGTTTAATAGATATAGAATTTCAGTTTTCTAAAATGAAAAAGCTCTTGGATGTTGGTTGTGCAACAATAGGAATATACTCAACACTTTTGAACTGTACCCTTAAACTGTATACTTCATGTTTTGTACCATAATTTTTTAAATTGCTGAATGGATTAAAGGGTTCACTAAGAGATTTTCTCAGTCTGTTAGCAATGCCACAAATGTAATTGGAACCACAATTGAAATTCACACAGCCCAGGCATTGCATTTGTTCATATTCATAGGGAAATCCTTAACTTGACCTGGGAAGTTCCCCGTATTAATTCTAAGCATCCTGAGAAAGACAGAGGAAAAAGATTCCGAGGGAGAAGAAAATGCTAGAAAGATGCCAGTCAGCATCCACCAGAGCAATTCTTACTGGGATTTTCTCATTTCTTTTTCAACTAGCTCACCCACCACACACAAGAGTCTGTACCAAATAATCTTGAGACACAATGAAATTCCTCCTCTTATCTCTTAACCAAATAATATATGAATGGGCTGAGAGTGTCCATATTTGCCACACATGGCACATGATTCCTTGGCTAAAAAGGATTAGTTACTGACATCATGAACAAAGGACTACATGGAGGATTTTCTTGGAATTTGGTATATAGCTAGATAAAGGGAATAACATTAGTTCTAGGGCTTATTCAGGGCTTAATGTCCAAAAGGACTGGGATTTAGCTCAGTTGGTAGAGTGCTGCGCTGCAGTCTCTGAGGTCCCGAGTTCAATTTCCAGCACCACAAAAATGGGAGAAGGGTCTGGCAATCCATTCCAAAGGCAATCCCGAAACAGTCAGCCATTGAAAACCCTATGAGGGTCGCTATGAGTTGGATACTGACTCGACGGCACCTAACAACAACAACAATGTCCAAAAACTACCAAGCTCTCAATTAGAGGAAGTGGGGTGCTCTCACCTATAATGCATACCACAGTGTACAGATATGGTCTGGTACATGTGTGATATAGATTAGGTATGCATTGTAGCCTGGTATAAAGGTCAGTCTCTGATATGATTTGGACCTAAATGTCCCCAAAATGTCGTGCGTTTAAGTGTTAGGTCCCCAGCTGGTAGCAGGTTATGGAACCTTGGGAGGAGGGATGTAGCTTAGTAGAAATGAATCACTCAGGTGGGCCTTTGGAGGTTTGTACCCAGATAGCTGAGTCTAGTAAGCTCTCTGCCTCCTGATCATGAGGATGTAAGGTTGTCTACCATGGGCTCCCCCATGCCTGCCCTGCCACCATGCTTTCTGCCTTCTGCTTCTGTGGTCTAAAATCCTCTAACCATAAGCCAGTAAATAAATATGAGTTTGCCTTGGTTGGTTTCTTTGCCACAGTGATGACAAGATGACTAATACAGTCTCCTACCATCTCTAGGGACTTCTATCTTGGAAATTACCATGATCTGCAAAAGCAAAGAACACAGTGGATTGAGAGGGAGAAAAGAATAAAACTGTATCAAATATTGTTGTTGCTGGTGTTAGGTGCTGTCCATTCAGGATCAAATATGTTTTTTAGAAAATAGAAAAGTTTGAGGAAGTAGCAAGTTCTTGTCCTCTCACATATTTTACTGAATTTCTTATGTACAAAAAGCAACACAGGCTTATAACATCTCAAGGACAGAGCTGTATAAAGATAGTTAATCTCCTGCCCCGTAATAATCCTACCATCCTGACACAATTCATATTAAATCTTATAAATATCCTCCTACAACTGTCCTTATGCTTATGCATATATGTATAAGTAAATATGTTGTTTGTTGTTGTTGTTAAGTGTCATCAAGGTCTGACTCATAACGACCCTCATAGGTTTTTCAATGGCTGATTGTTGCAGGATTTTTTCAGGAGTTGATTGTCACTTCCTTTTCCCATTTTTGCAGTGCTGAGGATTTAACTCAGGTCCTCAGAGAGTGTAGAGCAGCAATCTACCAACTGAGCTAAACCCTAGTCCTTAAGTAAATATACATAAAGATATATGGGATAAAGATATATGGGATATACAGAATAAGGGTATATAGGTTATGGGACTTTGTTTTAACAAAATTTCTGTAACCATTACCTAATAGCTTATTTTAATTCATTCAATAAAAATATTTTGGATTTCCTTCCACTCTAGAAGTCCTCTTTTATAAGTGTCTTTAGCTTCATCCTCCATCATGACATGCTCCATGTCACATGTAGCTTCTGGTACAGCAATTTCAGTCAATTAAAACATTGCAGTGTGTCCTCATCCACCTTATTCACCAGATCTGGAACTTTGTGACTTCTGGCTCTTCCCCAAAGTCAAATTGACCATGAAAGGTAAATGTTTTGAATAGAGGACATCAAGGCAGCCACAAGAGCGCAACTAAAGGCACTCATAAAAGAGGACTTTGGGGATTGCTTCAGAAAGTGTCAAGAATGATGGGATTTATTGTTGTTGTTAGGTGTCGTTGAGGCGAATCTAACTCATAGCAACCCTATGTACAGCAGATTGAAACACTTCCTGATTCTGTGCCAGGCACATGATCTTTCTTATTTATATTTAAGCCCATTGTTGCAGACACTGTGTCAATCCATCTGGTGGAGGGCTTTCCTGTTTTTCGCTGACCTGCCACTCTCCAAAACATGATGTCTTTCTCCAGGGATTGGTCTTTCCTGACTACATGTACGAAATATGTAAGACACAAACTAGCCATCCTTGCTTCCAAGGAGCACTCTGGTTGCACCTCTTCTAGGACAGATCTATTGGTTCTTTTGGCAGTCCATGGTGGGATAAGTGGGTTCAAAACCACAAGTATTTTGAGGAGGATTAATAGCAATGTGTCTTTTCCTATAAAACAATTTTAAAATTTTAAACATTCATTGCATTTTCAATCACACCATGTATAGATGATAATTCAATCTTTTCTGAAGCTGCAGAGTTGTCAGCAGTAAGAATGAACCATTCAGCCACTTAGGGTTTTTCCAGATAATCTTCTTTCCATCACAAACAATGCTGGAACAACATTCTTATAGTACCCTTACTTAATGGTGGTTTAATTTCTGTAAACTGTATTCCCCCAAAATAGAATTTCTGGGTCAAAGAGTATGTATTTATTATATTTACTAGATTCCACTATATTACTTTCAAAAAAGATCAAAATAATTTAAACTTCCATCGATGCTGAATGCATGTCCATTTCCCATCACCCTTGCCAGTACTAGATGCTACAAATGTTCTAAATATTTGCAATCTGATAGGGAGAAACTGAAATCTCCATCACTGGACTTCCATTTACCTACCTGCAAGAGAATTTGAGTATCTTTTCACATCTTCTGACTATTTATATTTCCTTTTCTGTAAATTTCCTATTCATAGCTTTATCTACTGTTAGGTTGTTTGTCTTTTCCATATCAGTGTGTGGGCACTCAGATTACTAGGGCTATAAACCTTTGTCTGTCTTATGTGTGACAAATAGCTTTCCCAAAAGTACCTTTTAAAAAAACTGTATGTGTAGTGTTTTGGAACCATATGTTGTTATGGTTAGGTGCCGTCGAGTCAGCTCCAACTCACAGTGACCCTATGTACCACAGAACAAAACATTACCAGACATGGTGACATGCCTGGCACTATGTCAGTGTTTCTTTGCTATTCATGGGGTTTTCCGGGGCTGATTGTTTTGGGAATGGGTTGCCAAGTCCTTCTCCAAAGCCTACAGCACCTGGTGTTCCCAGGCATTCTCTCATCCAAAGAGTAACCATGCCGGCCCTGCTTAGCTTCTGAGAACTAATGAGATTGGATGCCAAGATGGTATGCTTACGGACTTGGAACCATACAGAAATCCTTATTTTTATTTAGCCAAACATATAAATTTGTTTTTTTATAGCTTCTGAATTTATTTCTCAAATGAAATCTATAAACACCTTTAAAATTTCCTTTAACTAAATCTTTGGAGGTACCAATTAGGGTTGCATTGAATTTATTGACTAATTAAAGAAAATGACCCTTTCACAGGAATAAGCACCCTTTCCAGGATGGTATGATTTTATCTATATTTGGGTTTTCTTTTATGCATTTTAATGTCTAGTACCGTCCTTCACTTAGGTGTCAGACATATCTCCTTTGGATTATTCCTGGGCCTTTAGATTGATCTCACAATTGTGGATGACATCTTTTCTCCTGCTCCAGTTTCTGCTGCAGAGACTGTGTTTGGAGTATGTACAGCCCAGTGGCAAAAGCCAAGGATTTTGAATTCAGGTTTCCCTGACTCAGATCCCAGTCCTACAGGCACTGGCTTGGTACACTTACATATGAATATTTCTCACCTATAAAAGAGAGATGACAATTGTGCCCTTAAGTTTGTTGTGAGCACAGAGTAGTCATTAAATGACAAAAAGACAATCACTATGGCAAAAAGGATGAAGAAAACCTTTTACTCAGACACCTTAAATCTCTTATGGCTTCTCTTGGCTTTTTCAGTAGAAAATTATACACTCTTCTAATAGTGATGAGTCATCTTTTCCTTTGCAATGTCTACATATTTGTTTCTCCTGCTGTCTGATGACACTGGCTGAGACTTTCACTGCAGTGGTGGTGGACCAATGGCTCCCAAAGGTCCAGAAGTAAAGGCTTGGTCTCCAGGGTAGTGGCATTGAGAGGTTCTAAGGAACCTTTGAGAAGTGGAGCTTCCTGGGAAGTGTCTAGGTCATAGGGGGCTATGTGTTAGTCAGCCCTTCATTAATGTGACAAAATACCTGACAGAAACAATTGAAAGGAAGAAAGATGTATTTTGGCTCATGGTTTCAGAGGTTTTGGTCTGTGGTCACTTGAATCCATCCTTCCTGGTTTGTGGGGAGGCAGAATGGCAGGAGCATGAGGGAGAACAGAGCTGCTGACTCCATGGCAGCCAGGAAGCAGAGAAAGCAAGCAACAGAGGGGGCTGGAGAGAAGATGTACCTGACTAAATGCATGCCCTGCCCCCAGGGACCCACTTCCTCCAACCAGGCCCGATCTTCTGGTTTCTACCATCTGCCAAAAGTTCAATTATGAATCCATCAATGGATCAATCAGTGTCCTCATGATCCAGTCATTTCCTAGAAGCCCTACCTCTGAATATTGCATTGAAGACAAAAACTTCAACACATAGTATTTGTGGGGACCCTTCATATCCAAACCACAAAAAGGGCATAACTTTGAAAGTGATTGTGTGACCCCATTGCCCTCTCCCTTTCTGCTTCCTGGCTCAAGAGGTGATTGCTTATTCTGGCACATGACCTTGCCATGATGTGCTACCTATACCAGAAGCCAAACCAATGGGACTGCACAATCTTATGCTTGAACCTTCAAAACTACAAGGTAAATATGCCTTTTATCTTTAAATTTTAGTTCTCTTGGGCCATTTATTGTAGAAATGTAAAACTGACTAATGTTAAGAGGAGAAATCTGGGTCCTCCATCTTGGTCCCAACTGTAAAGTACCTGTGTCTACTTCATCTAAGTACCATGGCTAGTGTGTGTTAGTCATCATACCTTATTGGCATAATGTTCTTTTAGTACTTTCTTATTTTTTTTTTTCTGGACTAACTGAAGCTATGTCCCCTTTTTAATTTTTTAATATAAGTCTATTATTGTTGACAAAGACTTTTGTACTCTATTAGTCTCTTTGACTCTGTTGTTGTTAGGTGCCGTTGAGTCAGTATCCAACTCATAGCGACCATATGTACAATATTGGAAATACTATCATCAGTGCTTCTCTGCTATTCAGAGGGTTTTCAATGGCTGATTGATTCTGGGGAGTGGGCCTGCATCCCAAGCCTACAGCACCTGGTGTTCCCAGGCGGTCTCCCATCCAAGTACTAACCAGGCACGACCCTGCTTAGATTCCAAGATCTGATGGGATCGAATGCCACAGGGCCATGGCTCCAGACTCTTTGACTCTAGTGACCACTATTTGTACATGTCTTTTCAGCTCTTATCTATAGTTCCTTCTTTTACTTTATTTGAGTTTATTCTTTCCTGTCTCTTGAGTTGGACCCTTAGCTCACTAATTTTTTTGACTTATTTTCTTTTGCATTGATTGTTCTACTTCTTATTCCTTTATTAGTTTAAAATCATATGTGGAGGAAGAATGACCATCTTTCTATTTTCCTCTCCAGAACTGCTGCTACATATATTTGGCTTTTCTCATCTCTTAACCTCTTACTTAAATTATCTATCTCTTTATATTTATTATGCATTCTGGATAATTTCCTCATCTGTTTTCTTTTTTCTTTTTTCTGGTTTACCAGTTCAACAGTGTCTACACTGAGGGATGAATACAAACAGTACATAAATATATATAGGGGCTGGGATTTAGCTCAGTTGGTAGAGCACCGCTCTGCAGTCTCTGAGGTCCAGAGTTCTATTCCCGGCACCGCAAACATGGGAGAAGGATGTGGCAACCCACTCCCAAGGCAATCCTGAAAACAATCTGCCATTGAAAACCCTATGAGGGTCGCTATGAGTCAGACATGACTTGACGGCACCTAACAACAACAACAACAAATATATAAAAATATATGAAAATGTCATAAGGAGATCCTTTTATATGTTGGCTTTAAAAAGTAATAAAAATAAATATTTTTAAATATATAAAATTATACCTGGATACTTTAATTAATACGTTCTAGGTTTAATAATGGTTTCTACCTTCTCTACTACTTCAAATTTTACTATTTAGTTTTTTGTTTCATTTTTTATCAAGTAGATTTACTTACTTATGCATTTTCCTATTTCTTTATTGAGATACAATTTGCATGCTACATAATTCAACTGCTTAATGTATACAATTTGGTGGCCTGGAATATATTTGCAAATTGTATAACCATTCAATAAATTTTAGAACATTTCAGCATGCCCCAAAGAAACCCTGTACCATTAGCAGTTACTTCCCAATTTCCACTAAACCTATGAGCCCTAAGAAACAATAATCTATTTTCTGTTTCTAGGTTTGTATGTTCTACACATATAAATGGAATCATATAATATGTGGGGTTTTGGTAGTTGGCTTCCTTCAGTTTGCATAATGTTTTTAAGTTTCATCCATGTTGTAGAATGCATGAGTACTTCATTCCTTTTCACTCTCAAATAATATTTCATTGTATGGGCATATCACATTTTAATTATCCACTCGCCAGCTGATGGGCATTTGGAGTATTATAAATAATGCTTCTGTGAACACTTTTGTACAAATTTTTGCATACACACATATACACATATATATGTATATATATGTGTGTGTATATATACATATATATATATATATATATACACACACATATATATATATATATAAAAGTTTTCTTGAGTAGATACTTAAGAGTAGAATGCTGGGTCATATAGTAACTTTCTATGTATCCTTTTGAGTACCTTCCAGGCAGTCTTCCAATATGACTGCACCAGCAGTCCATGGGTGTTCTAGTTTCTCCACATCTCCACCAATGCTGTCATTATCTGTCATCTTGTTGTTGTTGTTGTTGTTGTTGATATAAAAATTGATATAAAAAATCTTCATAGTGACCCTCAATAATAATCTGGCATCTTAGTGGATATAAAAGGGCATCTCATGTGTCGCTATCTGTTCTTGCTTCACAGTTCTTCCAGAGTGCATTCTTTAAAAATCCATGGAGGAATATTTGTTAATAGCAAACTCCTCCAGTTTCTGATGCTCTATGATGTCTTTAGTTGTCATGGTTCATATCAGAGCTCAGCTGGATATAAAAATCTACTTTGCTTTATTCCACTGTCTTTCTAGCCTCCATTACTGCTGTTGAAATGTCTGTGCATATTGTTTCTTTGAACATAACCTGGCTTCTTCCTTATTAATTTTAAGATTTCTTTTCCTTTCATCCTATATTTCCTTGCATCTAAATTCCCAAGTATTGTTTCTGCTTTAATTTATCATACACAGCAGGATTTGTGTTGTCTGTAGCTGAGAAATAAACTTTCATCAACTCCAGGAGATTGTCAGCCATGCTCCTATTTTATAGTCTCTCCCCCATTCTTTCTATTTTCCTCTCCAGAACTACTGCCACATATATTTAGCTTTTCTCATCTCTTAGCCTCTTACTTAAATTATCTATCTCTTTATATTTATGATGCATTCTGGATAATTTCCTCATCTTTTTTCTAGCTTACCAGTTCAGCAGTGTCTAATCTGTGTTAAACTTATTACTGAAGCTATTTAATCAATAAAAATATGTTTTCTTTTTTTTAAGAGTTCTATTTGGTTCTTGTCCAAATATTCCTGGATGTTTGCTTTTTTGACTTTTTCTTGTGTCTTAATCCTTTTTTAATGTTTTGCTTTTCCTAAACATACATAATTCAGAGTGTTTTTTCTGCTAATTCTATGATCTGAATTCTTTGAGGGTCTAATTCTGTTGTTGTTTATTGTATTATTCACCCATTTTTTCCTCCAGTGTGTTATATAACAGTGAATTGAGAGTTCTCAAATAACCGAACCAAAAAAAAATTAATATAAAGAGTGAACGTAGTCAGGTAATACCTCTTGGGTGTTTGGCAAAAAATAAAAAATAAAAAAATACTATGAAGGACATGCTAAATTTTGGTTGCAGTGAATGCTGCAAATGAAGTACCTCACTCTTGATTCTTTTCATTTTCTCCTCCCACACCTAATGGCCACCAAGCCCTAAGAGCCCACAACAACCACCTCCTTACTTGCCTCCTCGCTTTCACTCTGACCCTCCTCCAAACCACTCTGTACTCACGATTGGAGAGATCATTTAAAACTCTGCATCCCACCACACAACTCTGTTGATTAAGAATCTCTGAGCCTACCACTTCTCTGAAGACAAAATTCAAATTCTGCCAGGTGTATAAAGCCCTGAGTGATCTGACTCCTCCAATCTTCCACCTGCTTCTCCTAGTGCCCCCCATCATTCACAAAGCTCCAGTCACACTGGCCTCTTTTTACTTCAGTGAAGCAAACAAACATGAAGCAGACCCCTCTGGATGAAGCAGCAGGGAAGGGAGAGGAGAGAAGTGAGCATATTGCTGATACCAGGGAGACACGGGATCAAGTCCTGCCTGAAGTCTACTTTGTCTCTGAGCTTTACCGTCATGTCTTGTTCCTTGTCCCTCTTCATTCCTGCCTTTCCAGCAACCATTCTCACATCTGGCCATTTTAAATTTCTGTATCACTTACTGACCATATCCCAGAGACTGTCAGAGAAATATCACAGCCAAAACCTGAGTTAAACTATCTTTATAGCAACCCTGATTCTACTTTAGGGTCCAGCAAAAGATGAGAAAGAAAAGCTATTATTAATACATAATTGAAAACCTCATATTTCCCAATATTTCAGGAGTAATTAAATACAATATTTCTATTATTTCACGTGGCAATCATTTTCTTACTCAGATAGCTATAGGTTCTAATAGGCTACACACTTTTTCCCATACTTCATCACACCTGAATATTCACTTATTATTAATTAATGCCATTTAACAAACATCAGCCACTCATCCTTCAGACTTCTACTCAACATTAGCTCATGGAACTACTCCAGTGACCAAAACCATCAGTAAGACATTTTATGACTTATCAAGCATTCCTAAAAAGTCTAAGTACTTGTCACAGTTTAAATATAGCCACACAAATCATAAAAATGAACGAAGCTTATCATGTTCAACAATGAAAACCAAAAGTTGTATGGTATCTTCCAGTTTACAAGGTAGTTGAAGCAGGTGTCCTTGTGTTAAACCCTAAAAATGATGCTGTAGATTTGTGATATACTTACTATTAACATTATCCTGGTTGTGTAGCAGATGAGTTGGGCTTGGGTTTGGCGCAGTTGGTAGAGTGATGCTCTGCACTCTCTGAGGACTGGGAGAAGGACCTGGCAATCCACTCCCAAAGCAATCCTGAAACAACCAGCCACTGAAAACCCTATGAGGTTCGCTATGAGTTAGACTTGACTCCACGGCACCTAACAGCAACAATAGCAGATGTGATAAAAGTGATAAAAAGGAAACATTTATTGGGCAACTGCTCTGTACAATGTAACTCCCCCTAAGTTAAGCTTAAATATGCATCTGCTTTGATCATCTTAAGAAGCTGAGGGTCTTCGCCAACTCGCATACTAAGTGCCAGAAGGAGACCACAAACCTGGTGTGCAGACTTCTCTCTGCTACAACTCGCTTTATGAACTCAAAGTCCATGGTGGCCTCTTCTCCCTCCTATGCCACAGGCTGCAAATGATTTATTTGTCAGGAAGAGTTCATTACTGCTTTCTTTTTAATACCTATATGATTGCCACACACTTCTCTGACTTGTGCCTTCACTTAATGTGATTGGTACTGAACCTGGCACTTCATTATTTTCAAATGACATAACAATCAGCTCCCAAGACACTGTAGTTTGCAGAGAGTAAGCAGTTCTCCAGATTAAATTACATATTAATAACAGACCTTCCCATTAGAACTCTTTAATATTGTAGCCTTGGGCAAAGATTCTATTTTAGTTCCATCTGCTGGGTAAGACAGAAGCATTTTTCTACTATGCTGATGGGCTACACACATTTAGTTAAACCAAAGCATCCCTTTAGAGATATAGATGTTTGCATAATGCAAACCTGATTTTAGAGCCTCAGGATAAACTTTGAGATCCAAAGTGAGATTGATTCACTGAAAGAGAAAAGAATCACATAGTCCTGTCCTCCAGCTACCCACGACTCCAGTCTATCTCCAGTTTTCCCCATCTTTTCCTTGTCTATTCTCCCCATAACTGTTATCTCATGGACTGCATATTTAATTTTTGTCTCTTTCACTCAAGTCTTAGCTCCCTGGCAAGTGTCCAAGGGTACCTCAAAGATTTTTCTATATCAAAGACTCCAAGGCTACTTGATGGACCACTAAGCCAGTGATAAGTACATACTGGATCATTAGCAATAGTCAGATCTCAATCTATGACAGTTAACAGTTAATTCCTCATGAATCCTTCATAGCAATAACTTAGCTGCAGATATAAACATATCGCACTCCACTCAAATACAATGAATCCCCAACCTTACAGGAGTAATGGCTTATGCTTACAATCCCAGCGATTTGGGACATGGAGGCAGGAGGATCCTAAGGTCGAGGCCAGAGGCAGCCTGTGCAACTTAGTGAAACCCTGTCTCATGACAAAAAATATAAATGGGGCTGGAGGTGCAACTCAATGATAGGGTGCTCACAAAGTATGCACAAGACCCTGGGTTCAGCCCCCTAGTACCCCCTCCCAAAAAAAGGATCCCCATCTTAACTTACCTCTTAGCCAATTCTCAAATTTCCCTGATACTTTCCCAGTCTCAGTCAATCTCATTCCTGAGAGGAAATGATGTAACAGAGGGCAAGTCAGAAAAGAAAAGCAAGTAGAATGATGGTTAACAGAAGCTGGAAGTTGGAAGTAGATGGTGAAATTGGGGACATTGGTCAACTCGTACAAAATTACAGGTAGACAAGAAGAATAAGTACTGGATTATTATTACATGTTTCAAAATAGCTAAAAGAAAGGATTTTAAATGTTTTCATAATAAACAAATGATAAGTATTTGAGGTGATTTATACAATAATTATTCTGATTGACCAGTCCCCAACAACCACATGTATGAAGACATCATATTGTACCCCATTGTGTTGGTCAGCTGTTGCATCACTGTGACAAAATACTTGAAAAAAATAATTGAATGGAGGAAGAATTTGTATTGGCTCACCATTTCGAAGGTTTCACTGTGCAGCCAGTTGGCTCCATTAGCTTAGGCCTGCAGCAAGGCAGAGACATCATGGTGGAAGGGCATGATGGAGGAAAGCTGCTCACCTCATGGCAACCAGGAACCGGAGAGACTAAGGGTGGAGGAGGCCAGAGGCAAGATATACCCTTTAGAGGCACAACCCCACTGACCTACTTCCTCCAGCCAGTTTCCACCACTTCCCAATAGCCCAATTATGATACCATCAATGGAATAATCCATCAATTAGATCAGAGCTTTCATGATCCAGTGATTGGATCTATCAGCGAGGAACCAAGCCTTCAACACATGAGCCTTTGGGGGATGCTTCATATTCAAACCACAATGCCCATCAATCAATACAGCTATAATTTTTCAATTACAAGTAGAACTAAAAAGAAAGTAACCATCGTCTTCATCAATAATGGCTAAAATCTGTTACTATTGCAAAGTTTACAAAGTCATGTGAGAAGGTGAGTGCATCGCCAGTATCCTTCCAGGGACTTGGAAGGAAGTAGGCAGGAGAGAAACTCTGAAGCTTAAGCATCCTTAGTGCCTTGGTAAATCTGACTTTGTAGAGCCTTCATAAATATTTGTGCAATAATGAATATACATACACTTGAGGGTTTGGACTTAAAGTCTAGGCATCAAACAATGAACATGTCCCAAGAGTTCTTGGGAATTATGCCAATAATTTTTAAAAACAAGCCAAGAAACAATGGATACAGTAGCACAGAAAACTTATGAACATGTGAATACCCAGGAGAGAGAACAAAATCTCCCAGTGTGAGATATAAAGTATGAGTCTGATCCCTGTGGCCAAACTCCAAGGAACAGTATTAGGGAACTTCTCCAGAATCAAAAGGCTGTGCTTCAAGGTGTCTTTGAGAATAGAAAGATAAATTAACTTAAATAAATACTGTCTGGCTAAATGAAAGGAATAACAATGTAGAGAATACTTCAAATGAGAACGCCCCACCTGTCCTTCCCTTATCTTGTTGAGGGGTGAAAAAGAGTCTGACCTACCCGCCAAGACTGATGGTCCAGCTCAAAGGGACTCCCAGGTTTGGCTTGCAATGGCCTTGCTTGGGAGTGGGAGAAACGCCTACAAACTACTCTGCCCCTGGCGCATGTTACTCCTATGGGCAGATTTGTATATTATCTGCCTTACAATCTGGACCATTCCATTGTAGAATAAAGAGGAAGATGGCCAGGACATGCGCCAAAGGGTCACAGGCACACCTGCATAGAGCAAAACCCAAGAATGGAACCACACATAGGAGGAAACAAAGACCAACGGATGAGAAAGCCATGGCTGCTGCCTCAGAGCTCGCGATAGCCTGGGAGTCAACCGCCAGCACTTGGGTTAGGCAGAGACTCAAAGGCAGGCATGGGATTGGGAGAGATTTAGAGTAGAAAAAAGGGAAAGGCTTGGATGTACCCTGACCAGAGGCTGTTGGCCTGGGGAAGTTAGGGTGACTAACTAGAAGTGGGGCACCCTGCATGATTGGTGGTGGTTGTTGTTGTTAGGTGCCATGGAGTCAGTGTGTGACTCATAGCGACCCTACCTACAACAGGCAAAACACTATTGTCAGTGCTTCTCTGTTGTTCATAGGGTTTTCAATGGCAGATTGATTTTTGGGAGTGGGTTGCTGGATCCTTCTCCCAAGGCTACAGCACCTGGTGTTCCCAGGCAGTCTCCCATCCAAGTACTAACCAGGCCCAACCCTGTTTATCTTCCAAGATCTGACAGGATCGGACACCATAGCGGTATGGCTCCAGGTGTATGATTGGTTAGGGATAGACATTTGGCTTACTCTGGATGGTCCTAAATTAGAAGCAGAGACAAAAATTAGGGAGGCTGTCCGTTATTAATCTAGCCCTGGCCATCTTGGATCAATTTTTACAGAAGTTATTGTTTGGCATCCTGGATTGTCAGTAGAGATTGCAACTGGCTTCCTGTAAGTTTGATTGACAGCAGGCTGGGCTCTTGGGCTGTTTATTATAGAGAAGCAGTTGGTGTCCTAGACAGGTAGCTGCTAGTGATGGGTCAGAAGTTTATTTTTATATATGATCCAGCCATCATCCACTTGTATATTCAGCCTCTCATACACCATGTGGTGTCAAATAAAGAAGATTTTCAGATGGATATGGATTTGCAGATAATAGAAAACGCAAGAGGGTATGTGCCTTCATATTGGTTGTCTTACTTAGAAACCAATTGTTACAAGATCCATAATGGGAGAACGTGTTAAAAGGGAAATAGAAGTGCAGGGTCCAAGCAGCATGAGTCTCAACAGTTGAGACTTGAGGCACATGGGGAAGTGCCCACACATTACACTAGAAATTTCTCTGTGAATATTTAAAAATAAACATGCACAGAGGATTCAGTTCACATTGAACCCACTCTCACTACCACAGGCTCAAGGGGTCATTATTTTGAGCTGCCCATCATAACAATAACCAGGGCAATGGGCTCAGCTGTGGTTCCATATAGGTGCTTACAGAAGTGCGCTCTGGGTTTTGTATTTTCGGTTTTGATTTTTCATGTTAGCCAATTATTTAAGGCAAAACTGTCTTTCACATTAAAATCCCAGTGGGCAACTTGTAAGCATCAGATAAATTGCACCAGAGGTCCATTTTTAGGCTCTGTTATAGAAAACTGCCAAAATTATTTGCTTCGTTGGTTAGGGGGAAACAAAAAGTTTGCATTATTCTCCATTTCACACATGAACAACTGAAGCTCAAAAGTATTTTTTAAAAAATGCAGTCTCGCCTCTCCAATCTTTGCAGCTTCCATGAGCTTTCTGAAATGGAATGAATGGGCTGGACACACTACGTTATCCCCAGATGCTGGCAGGATGAATGCCTCCCAATCCAAGCAGGGCGAGGCAGGAAGGAAGACCCCTTGCAGGGGTCTGCAGGGGCAGGGGCAGGGCGAGGCAGGGGCAGACCATCTCCTCTCTTTCCCAAAGGGCCAACTTGATTAACCAACTCCTCAGCTCCCCCAAGAAGAGCAGCAAATGTGAGCGCAAAGATTAAGCTTGAAGGAAACAGAACCCGTCAGTTGCCCCGGTCGGTAGACCAGAAGGGAAGAAAACCCACGCAACTCCCCTGCACTGCCTCAGTCTCTCAAAGTGCACTAGCACAGCCCTTTGCCGCATGATGAAGAGATGCCCAGGCCTTTATGCTGAGTGGCTCGCACTCAAATGCCCCATAAATATGAGCTAGCACCTCGATTGTCTTATTTGTTTTCAAATAGCTGAGATTCTGCCTCTTCCAGCGTTTGCTGGGCATGTTCCCAGAGAGGAAGAAAATAACAACAGATTAACCAGAGCCAGGGGCGCCATTGCTTTCAGCATCAATCACCTGACCATATTGTGCTTTTCCATTAGGGCAGAGCCAGGGGAGCTGATTAGTGTGGTCCAGCTTCCAGAAGTCACCCTTGGAGAAAGCATGTTGGGAGGCATGAATGTCTTGTTAAGTTTATTCATTTTACATGAGGTCAGAGCTCAGAGCCAGCCATTCTCACTGCAGGGGTGGGAGAGTTAACAATACAGCTAAATTTAGGTAGTCCCGGATATTGTGCTTGCTGATTCTGGAAAGCATAGAATAAAAAGAAAGAAAGAAAACAAGAAAGCTGCACATCAGACCAAAAGGAATTCCATAAAACTAAGGAGGACTGGAATCACTCGTTCATTTTCCAAATAGTGTACATCTCCACTGTGTACCAGGCACTGGGACTTCAGAAATGAAAGTCGTTGTCCTCATCCTCAAGTAGCTCCTTGTTGTTGTTGTTGTTGTTGTTGTTATTGTTAGGTACTGTAGAGTCAGGTCCGACTTAGTCACTGCATGTACACCAGAACGAAACACTCCTGACACGGTGCCATACTTGGCACTACGTCAGTGCTTCCCTGCTATTCATAGGGTTTTCAATGGCTGATTGCTTCTGGAGTGGGCTACCACATCCTTCTCCCATTTTTGTATTCATAGTGTTAAGAGACTGTGTAGCATAATGGTTAGAATCCAGACTCTGAGGTCAGACTCTCTGGGTTGAATACTAACTATCCTACTTACTAGTTATGTATCCATAGAAAGACATCTAATCTCTCTGTCTCAGTTTCCTATCAGTAAAATAGTGATCATAACGTCAACTACCTTGTAGCCCTGTTCTGAGCATTCAGTGGATCAGTGAGGTATTTATAGTCTTTCCTGCTATATACTAATGGCATTGTAAGAATGTTATTATTAAAGTACCATATACCTCTCTTCTAGAAGTTTTAACTATAATTATAAGTTTACTTTTGTTTGCATGATTCTTTGACTAATGTCCATAGACCAGAGGTCAGAAAGCTTTTCCTGTAAGGCCTCTGTCTTAGTCAATTGGGGCTGCTATAACAAAAATATCACAGACAAGGTGGCTTAATCAGTAGAAATTCACCATTCTGGAGGCTGTGAAGTCCAAGAAAAGGTGCCAGCAATTCTGGGTGAGGCTCTTTTTCTGGTTTGCAGATGGACTCTTTCTTGCTATAGCCTCACATTGCTGAGAAAGATCATCAGTCTTGTGTTTCTAAACTCAACTTTACAGGTGAGGAGAGAGCCACACAGAATTCTCAATAATGCTCTGGTAAAGCCTAAAAAGTCATGAAAAGCATAACCTCAAAATGCCAAACTACTTAACTACTTCCAAGAATGGAAAAGACATTAACAGTTATTAAAACTATATCAATCCCATGTATTCAAAAATAAGTACAAAAAAATGGAAGATATTTAATTAAAAAGCAAAGTTATGTTATCAATAATGGAATTAAATTAGAAATCAACAGAGAGATCTCTGGAAATTTGCCAGATATCTGAAAACTAAAAAACACAAATAAACAGCGAGTCAAGGAGAAAATCAAAGGAGAATTGGGAAATATTTTGAGCTAAATAAAAATAATAATGCAACATATTAAACATTTGAGATTGCTGCCAAAGCAGTCTTTAGAGGGCAGTTTATAACATTAAGTTTATAAGTGTTTTAAGAAAGATGAAAGGTCTCAAGTTGGTGATCTCAGCCTTGAATAGGAAGTAGAAAAGGAAAACAAAATTAAATCCAATCAGCAAATTAAAGAAATAAAGATTAGTACAGAAACAGCAACACAAGGAGAAAATTATTGAAACCAAAGGTTGGTTCTTTGAGAAGACTAACAATATTATTAAATGTCTAGCTGAACTGATCAGGAAAAAGGAAAAGACACAAATTACCAATATCAAGAATGAAACAAATGACTTTGCTGTAGATCCTACAAATACTAAAAGGACAAAGGAAAATATTTTGAACAACCTTATACTAACATGTCAATAATGTGGACAAAGTAGAAATATAGCTTAAAAGATGCAAACTACTAAAGCTCACTCAAGAAGAAATAAAGAATTTAAATAGTTTTATAACTTTTAAAGAGACTAAATGTATAGCTAAATTAACTTTCCATAAAGACAATTCCAAGACAATATGGTTTTACTAGTGAAATCCTACCAAACATTGAAAAAAAAAATACTACCAATAATACTAATCATAAAGAAAATTTTCCAAAACATTGGAACATTCTTTCCAAAAGAAGGCACATTTCTCAATGCGTTATACAAATCTAGTATAACCCTGTCACTAAAACCAAAGACATTCCAAGAAAGTAAATTTGCAAATCAACATTCCTCATAAACATAGATGCAAAAATTCTAGATAAATCTTGGAGCGATTTTTTATTAATGTGTGAAGTTAGGTGGAGATTTGCTTTTTTTAACCTATAGATACCAACTGTTCCAGCATCTTTTGTTGAACACACTGTCCCTCCTCCATATGATTGCTTTTGCACTTTGTTAAAAATCAGTTGGCTGAACCCGTGTCGCTTTCTGTTCTGTCCCATTGTTCCATGTGTTTGTTTCTTTTTTTTTTATTAGAAATTTTTAATGTACATCATAATGTGATTCATTTTGACATGCTTTTCGTTGTGACAATTTTCATATATACAATTTGATAAGCATTATACATATAGGTTACCCCTTACCCTCCTCTATGTTTCCCCCCTCCCCCTTCCT
>VMDO01018997.1:29683-39683 GCA_007922755.1 Pedetes capensis | reverse complement strand
ATTTGGCAACATTTACTAAAGTGGGATATACATATAATCTGTGATGCAGCAAATTCTCTCCTGGACATGTTCCCTATAAATTCCAATTTAAACTGCATCAAAATTCTTGGTTATTTGAAAAAATATAAAATAGAATTTTTCCAACATGAAGTTACCAGTACAGGGAGCACAGAGGTTGAAGATCTACAAAAGCAAAAAGTCAGTTTACCAAGTTCAAAATGAACTTTAAGATGTACAAACAAACAAAATTCTTTATTGCCTTAGGTGTGATAAGACCACCTTGGTACGCACTTGACCAGAGATAAGGACTTCTCAAGAGTCTTACTATCAGAACAAATGGTAAATTTGTGGCCAAAGAAGTAGGAGTGGAATTCTTATGTTCTAATGATAAGTGCAAGTGTTTACTGGCTTTGGCATTGTCCTAATCTTGAGATGGCTTTGTTCTTAACTAGAATGCCTTGCATCTCAAAGATATACACAGTTCTGTTCCCCAAAGATGAAGAGTTAATTATAAGAAACAGCAGTGAACATAAGGCACTATTATCATATTCTAAGTAGCACATGGGCTGGAATTTAGCTCAGTTGGTAGAGCGCTGCCCTGCAGTCTCTGAGGTCCCAAGTTCAATTCCCAGCACTGCAAAACTGGGAGAAGGACACAGCAATCCACATGGCAATCCCAAAACAATCAGCCATTGAAAACCCTATGGAAGTTGCTATGAGTCAGACACAGCTTGCCAACACCTAACAACAACAAGTGGCACAAGCTAATAACTGCTGCTACCAACCTAACTATGAAGAACACTGTGACCAAAGTTCCACTAAACCCATTTGGTCAAAGAAATTGGTAAATTATACAACTTGATATGTGCCCATTCATGGTTAAAAGTTATAAAATAAATAGATTCTATTAATGAAATTTTAGGTATGAGCAACCTAAGAAGTAACAATCCTAGGAAATTTTGGAGAGGAGCTAAAATATGTCTAGGTGTCATTTAAATTACCCCAATATCTGTTTCATTGAATGTTAGTAACCAGACTTTGTAAACCACACCTTTATTTTTACATGCTGCCCAGAACAGGGGGTGGGGAAGGCTACCAATTAAAAAATACCAGAGCCTGTCTGGTAAAAGCATCCCAATTTGCTGTTGTTGTTGTTAGGTGCTGTTGAGTTGGTGTCCAACTCATAGCAACCCTATGTTCAACTGGTAAGACCTTAGTGTCGTGCTTTTCTGGTATTCGTAGGGTTTTCAATGCTGTGTTTTGGGAGTGGGTTGCTGGATCCTTCTCCCAAGTACACGGCATCTGGTGTTCCCACCTATCCAAGTACTAACCAGGCCTGACCCTGCTTACATTCCAAGATCTCATGGGTTCAATGCCACATTGATACAGCTGCAGGCCATCCCAATTTAGGGATAATAAAATATTGAGGAAATATGTGTGTTTGCATAAATGAAACATAAGTTTCCCCATATACCATATTGGAGTCTGTCTCCTTCCTGTCCTCCTAAGAATTGGGAATTATTATTAATATTATTATTATTTTTAGGTGCTGGGAGTGTTGAACCCAGGGCCTCACACATGCTTGCAAATGCTGTACCACTGAGCTATACCCCCAGCCTGTTTTTTCCTTTTTATTATGAGACAGGGTCATGCTAATTTGTGCAGGCTGCTTCTGGCCTCAAACGTGTGATCTTCCTGCCTCCACCTCCCGCGTTGCTAGGATTACAGGCGTGTGCCTTTGCACCACTGTGCCAGGCTACAGCTGGGGATTCTACTTGCTTTTCCAGGGGTTGCATAAAATAATGTTTTGACTGCACCTGTTTCTATGGAATACTATTACTTATTTTCTGCATTATTTTTTCCCTGATGGCACTTGGCCTCCTTTGTAAATTTGTTTCCCTTGTTTCCAATTATTCTCAACTCCTTTTAAAGTATCACATTGTATTTTTTGGACAAAAAGTATGCTCTTTTGAGAAAAAGAAATAAGTAAAGTGAATACATATGTGTCATAAGTATTTTGACTTCTTTAAATACACTGGAGAAAAGTTTTTTAAGTGGCTCTCAAAAGAATATGATTATTGATATTACATTAATCTTATATATGATACACCAGCTGCAATTTAGAAATGTGGTTGTTCCTTAGAGCTTTTTCTTAAACCTGAGAAGTTCTGTACATGGAATTTAAAAGTGCAGAACACCAAATCCATTCTATTGGGAATGTCCAGAAGATTGATTTCATGCAGTTCAGACTTTTATGTATGCTGAATGATAAAAGTCCCTTTACTGAGTACCTAAAACAACAACAAAAACAACAACAACAACAACAACAACAACAACAACAACAACAAAAAGCCCAAGTTGCTAAATTGCTTTCTGTCACATCCCCACTGCTTTTATTGTTACTTGGCAAGGAAAAAATTGAATATCATGCTATGGAAAAAGAGGCAGAGGAAGAAAGGAAGTAGAGAGGAGAAAAAAGAAAGGAAAAGAAGAGGAGAAAAGATCAAAAAAGAAAATGAAAAAATATTGTTTGGGTGGAATACTTTGATGGATTTCCTTAGCACTTGAATATTTTAAGGTTTGCAATCTACTTTTTAATAATAAAACAAATTTTCAATTCTTATATCTTACTTTCCAATACAAAGTCAGCCAAAACTGCCTTCTTACATGCATCTCCCCTGTTTAAGCACTGCACACACAGGGATGTCTCAGTTAACTTATATTTCATTAGTAAATGCATCCATTTTCTGTCATCATTCCTTTTATACCTTATTTATGAAAAATCAGGTGAATGTTTAGTCATGATCGGGAGTTGTTTGGTGTTTTTCAATTATTCATAAAAACATCTTTGTTTTTGAAAACAGGAAGAACATAGTAAACCAGACAAAGAATTTCTGAAGAAGGGAGATAAAAGAAAAAGAAATCAGCTCTCCACTGCAGAAAGGATAGTGTATACTTGAAGAAATGAGTTCTCACAGTGTGCACAGAAATGTATGGAGTGAGTTACTAATGGCTGTGTTTGGAAGAGAAGCTAAGAATAATCTGAAATGATACCAAAGAAGTGGAAAGTGCTTGGGGAACTGGATAAGTTAGGAGAAAGAGACAGAAACCTATCTTAGGTGAAACTGATGTTAGAATAGTTCTAAAAGTCTAAGAGTTTCAAAGCTGGAAGAC
The DNA here is from genome assembly GCA_007922755.1 of Pedetes capensis. Classification (NCBI taxonomy): domain Eukaryota; kingdom Metazoa; phylum Chordata; class Mammalia; order Rodentia; family Pedetidae; genus Pedetes; species Pedetes capensis. Next base: position 36,509 of record VMDO01018997.1, on the reverse strand, counting down.
TCAGGTGATGATCAAATCCTTCATCTTTCAGAAAGAAAATGAGCTTCTCCCTGTCTCTGCAGAGCTTCTCATGCTTTACTGTGTACCCAAACCCTCAGAATCTTGTTAAAATGTAGATTCTGGTTCAGTGGATCTGAGTGGGGCCTACAGTTCTGCATTTCTAACAAGCTCTCATGGAAAGTAGCTGAGGCTGCTGGTCCACAGACCACAATTTGAGTAGCAAAGTCTAAGACTGTGTTTCTCAGAGCTTGGTCTCAGAAAACTTGAGTTAGAATCATTTTGGTGCCTATTTACAATATATATTCCTGAGCAGCACTACAAGCCTGTGGAAATTCTGTGGTAATCAATGACTATATTCCAAATTTCCTTTAAATACCATGAATTACATTTTAAATTACCATGTATCAGACTGAAAGATCTAGAACATATAATTTACAATTTAAATGTATTATTATTTTAGCTTATTACTTGTTTCTTTTTAATCACCTTTTTTTTCTTTGAATTGTCATTTCAAGAAGTTAAAGGTTTAAAAAAATGATAATAACATAAACATTTTTCCCTCATAGGTTAAGGACTCTAGTCTTTGTGACTCTGCCCTGTGTCCTGTCCAGTCGGTATTTCAGTTTCTCATAAATGGGTCACCATGTTTTTTTGCCTCAGAATAAACTATTGAGCTTACCAGGATGGTAATGAAGCATGAAAGTCTAGGTTCCAATTTACTCAATCTCAGATTCCCCACACCACATGTCATTTCCTGAATCACCACTCTACATTTTATCTTGGTATCTTATTGTTCTTGTTAGGTGCCATGGAGTTGGTGTCTGACTCATAGCCACCCGACATACAACAGAGCAAACACTATTGTCAGTGCTTCTCTGCTGTTCATATGATTTTCAATGGCAGATTGATTTTGGGGAGTGGGTTCCTGGGTCCGTCTCCCAAGCCTACAGCACCTCGTGTTCCCAGGCAGTCTCCCATCCAAGCACTAACCAGGCCTGACCCTGGTTAGCTTCCGAGATCTGACGGGATCAGATGCCACAGGGTTATGGAAATAGGCCTTGGTATCTTAGAATACCATAAAGCTTGCTTCCACCTAAAACCACAGTCCTCCTCCTAACCTTTTTATGTTCCTGTTACTGGCATTTTCAATATTGGTTTACATATCATTTTCAGATAATATCAAATTCTTTGCTTTGTGCCCTAGCAGGCTGCTTAAAAGTTAACATACATTTGTCTTAATTCTTGCTTCACTATAGAGAAGAAGAAAAAACAACTTAATCTATTCCCATTGTATAGATGAAGAAAGAAGATTAAAAAAGTCAAGTCACACACCTAGTGGTCAGCTGAGCCTCAATCTGAACTCAGATTTGAGCTCTCATCATTGCTTACTCCAACACTGAATTAATTTTTTAAAACCTTTTTAAAAAAATACATATATATGTATATGATTGCTTGTTTTAGGAAGCATATTCACTCTAGTCTCAGTAGCTCTTTGTGGCTGAGGTTCAGCTCAGTTGGTAGAGTGCCACTCTGCACTCTCTGATGCCCTAGGTTTGATCCCAAGCATTGTAAACAATGGGAGAACCTGGCAATCCACTCCCAAAGCAATCCCAAAACAATCAGCCATTGAAAACACTATGAACAGCAAAGAAGCACTGGCATAGCCCCAGGGTACAGTGTCAGAGAGTGTTTTGTTCTATTGTACATAGGGTGACTATGAGTCAGATCTGACTGGATGGCACCTAACAACAGCAACAACAATCCCTCTCAAAGTGTCATCTATTATTTCTACCCATTTCTGTTCCTGCGCTATAGCTAAATGAAAAGGCTTACTAAAAAGAAAAGCAAGCACTCATCTCTCCCAATAATATGCAGAGCAGAGAAGGGCATGTTAACCCTGCTTTGTCCAAACTGAGAGTTCAGTAGCCACTCTGCAGTGTCTCAGTTTTCAGATATTTCCAAAGACAGTGGAAAAGAGTGATGTAATATTCTCAGTTCCAAGGAGGAAAAATGTAGCAAAGACACTTATATGTATGAGTGGCAGTGGGGATTTATACATAAGGTTTACCACTAACCTAACCTCCTGGGAAGTGGGTCTTGAATAGTTCTCCAGATGGGCTCTTGCATTAAATGGATGTTTGAACTCCGTTGGTGGTTTCTATTAGTACTCATCAGCAAACATGAGACCTTTCTGTTTCTTAGACTGTCAGCTCTGATTATAGGATGAAAGCTAAACAGCTTCTTTGACCAAATTGCATCTTGGCAGTTACAGCTGTGATCCACTTTTCACTGATTATTTCAAGACCCATTAAAATGAAGAAAATCAAGAAGGTGATGTTCTGAGACTATGGATGCAAAATCATTTCTTATTCTTAGGTGTACTGACACTATATTCAAAAAGACAAATATAGAGCAATAAGGCTATCCTTGAACAAAAGGCAGTATGCTTCCCAAATAAACACTTTGTTCATGACTTTCATGAAACCATAGTGCTTTCATCTGCATTTTCTCATTTTGAATTGAAAATCTGACTAGTGTCTGACAAGGATTTGTCATCCCTTTAGTTTGTCTTGAGTAGAAACCTACATGTATCAATTCCTGTGCTACATTTACCTTTGAAATGTTTTTTGCATCTTTAAAGATAAACTGTATATCTGCGTATCTCAAAAGAAACAGTCAATTTGCTACTCTTTCAAGAACAGAGAAAAAGACCTGTGACTAATGAAACATCATTATATTTAAAAACTACTCTTACCCTGTCTTAAGAAACACTGCTGGAAATGTGAAGAAGGAAGCCCATAAATTAAATATTTCTACAGTAGAGTACCTGGTTTCAATAAAAACAGGAAAAAAAAAAAAAAGAACCACCCCAAAAATCCACTTAGAGGTCACTAGTTTTTTCTTAAACTTATTTTTCATTGTTTTCACTGGGGTCAATCAGACACATAGATTTTTCATTTATTTATTAATATAAGATGATTCTTGCTTATTTCATCTAAATGCAATAGATTATAAATAATGGGACATGAAAACACATAATTATAAAACATTGAATTATAATGCTTAAAAAAAACAATCTATGTGAGATTTAGTCTTAGACTGCAGTATCCCCCAACTTTTACATAGTGAGGGGGAAAGAAATGCCTTTTTGTTGGTGTTGTGACATGACCTTGAGTCAGGTCCAACACATAGCAACCTTCATGGGATTTTTAATAGCTGGTTGTTTTGGGATTGTTTCAGTAAGTGGACTGTCACATTCTTCCCCCATTTTTGCAGCGCTGGGAATTGAACCTGGATCCTCAGAGAGTTCAGAACAAGCTCTCTAATGCTTGAACTAAACTCCAGCCCAAGAAGTATCTTTTGGCAACTTTTAAAAATCTCTTGAACATGGAAGCTAATGGCATGATTTGCCTTCCAAATGAAAAGAAAAATGATTTCCTTTCTAGGCTGAAAGGAAACAAGAAGTTATGAAAGAGCACTAAAAACTATATCCATATATATTTTATGTGGAATTTATTACCTATAAATTTGGGTGCAGATGCTTTTAAAGAAATAAAACTTGATCAAGGACAAACTAAAAATTCAATGACCTCATCATGTGGGCAGATTCATAAGACTAGTTTAGAGCAGAGATATGAGAATGTATAACCAAAATAGTTGCTGGAATTTAATCATCTAATGTTCTTTTACTCCATCTGAACAATATCACACTTTCAGATAAAAGGTTAAAGAAATCAACAGAACAGAGGAATATTTTTATCTAGACAATGCCTAATACCTGAAGGATTGCAAATCCATCCTATCAAAATTTGTTTTATCCTTTATATAAGCCAAATTCATTGTTTCACTTTAATGTTAATATTTCCAAGTATTGTCAGTAAATTTCATTTCAAATAAAGAGTATGTCTACATTACTGACAATACTATAGTAATAAGGACAACTGGCAGAGGATATGATTCTATAATATGCCATAGAAAGATAAATTTTAGGCAATAAATCAAGTTAGAAAATCAGACTGGAAGACCAAGGCCCAGCATAGGCAAATTCTTAGACTGGGGATCTCAATGTGCCAAATATACAACATCACTCTTTTCTGCACAAGTTCTGAACCCATGGAAAGGTAAACAGAATGCAAATAAAAATATCACTTTTATTAAAAAAAATATTTGGGGAATGCATCCTAGGATTTGCCAGCACTCACTGCCCCTAAACTGAAACATTTGAGAAAGTCACTAGAGGGAAAGTGTGGGTATGCAAGCCATGAAAGCTGCCTTCCAGTAGCCTGGGGTAGAAAGGGAAGAGAGAACAGAATCCTAGGCAACACTTTAACTTTTTTTGGCAGTGATCACTTAAGGAGTACCTCTCTACAGGGCAAAAGTTCAGGAGAATTGGTCTGGAGAAGTATCTCTACACTGTGACCTGAGAAGTCATGGAGAAAATTTTCCTAATCTCCCATAGGTTGTTTTCTGATAACTCATTGGGTTTAATTTTCAAACTCATCTTCTACCAGGAAAGCCATTATTCCTTTCTGACAGGAGATCTGAAATCTATCAGGGTAGCTCTGTGACACCTTCCTGAGCCCCTTCTCCTATTACTATGGTTGTTTTGGGGATCCTCCAGATAACACTAGTAAACAGCATTGACTTTTGCTCCCAATAGAGTCTAAATCGGGATCAGAACAGTCATCAATTATGTTAACTCTAAGGTCATATTTTATCTAAATTTCTAATTCCAAATATCTGGCCCCATCCAACATAGCTCATTAGAGGTTCAGCAAAAATATCAAACGGCAACATCAAGATATACCACAAAAAATGCCAACATACCTAAGAGCCATAAATTTGAAGGCAAATTACTTTCCATTGTAAATTTCCCAAAGAGACATTGATGCTGTAAAATTAAATTCCCTTACAAGTCTATAAGATTTAAAGTCTTAAAAAAATTCCATCCAAATTCAAATCCCTTCATTCTTCAAATTAAATGTCCAACGTCATTATAGTACAAGATAAAATTTTCTTGTCCTTGTAAGTAAAAGTTCAAAGACACTAAAAACCAAAGTTATCTAGCTAAAATCTTATAGTCATCACTCCAAAACTTTTACTTCTTCTCAGGCTCATAGCAGTGTGTTATTCTGAATGTGGGTTTGTCTTTCTTCAGCAGTTACTGCCTGCTTTATTGTTTTCCATGAGAATGCACATGGTTCTTTCAGGACCTCAGAATTAAAATAAGTCTTCCATGTGACCCATGTCTTAAAAAATCTAAAAAGCTACTAAACATATAAGATTGTTTGTTGAACACTGAAATTTAGAAAATACAAGCCATCTCTGACCTCTTAGGGAACTTAACCCCAGCAGAATTATGTTCCCAGAAACCAATCTTTGATATTGCAAAAAACATTGCAGACATTCATGATACCAGTGGGCAGGGAGGTAGAATATTTTCACATTTCTGCCTGGCAAGGATGCCAGGCATATAGTTAATTTTGATTGTCAGCTTGATTGGATTGAGAAATTCCTGGGAGAGTATAGAAACACAGCTCTAGGTGTGGCTAAGGGCATTTCCAGAGACAATTAGATTATAAGATCTCTGACCTAATTAATGATTAATCCCTTAATGGAGTCATAATATGATGGAATTATTGGGAGGTGGTTAAAAATTTGGAAGTGGGGCCTAGATGGAGGAAATAAGTCACTGGGGGTAAGTCTTTGTGGGCTATATCTTGCCCCAGCCCCTCTTTGCCTCCCTATTTCTCTATTTCCTTTCATGAGGTAATGAACAACTCATGCGCTTTTACTGCCATGATGTTCTACCCAAATACGTGGATCCAAGCAATCACTGAATGAACCCTTTGAAATCATGAGCCAAAATACCAGGCTTTTCCAGAATCCATTAATGAAGAATAAACTCATTTAAGAGGAAGTGCTACTGGGAGCTGATAATACTGTGCTATCCTGACAGGGGAGGAAAACACACCTATGCATGTCTTCTCCTCTGTCAGGCCATTCCATTGAGACAATACTGAAAACTATACAAATTGGCAATAAGAGCAGATCCACACCAAGTTCTGTTAGTGATATATCTTTCCATCTGCAATTTTTAATACCTCTTCTTATGTAGCTCCCCTTGATTCTAGTGTTTCTGGCACCTGAGTTCTATATTTAGGATGGGCTCTACCCAGTGACAGGGCCTTCACTGCCTCTTTTGGAAAAGGTATTTTCAGTTCTGTACCACTCTGGCTGCTCCCCAGGCTTATTATGGAAATGCTTCAGACTATAAAACATGCCTCTTCAGGGAAGTTTTCCCTTTGTTCCAACATTTATTTCAACTGGAGAATCACACTCAGAAGAATCTTGAACTGAAACCCCCTTTGCTGCTTCTGAATCTAGAGCTTTTAGAGTCCTACTGAGGATCCATGGCTTTATGACAAGATCCTTAAGACAATGCCCTCCCTCAGATTGGAATTCTAAGCTGTCGATAGCATTTAATTTTTACTGTTTTTCTGCAGTAGCAATCTATCTTGAGTATTTTGTTTTTTTCTTCATTTCAAAAGTTCTTTTAGATAGACTCAATTTCACCTCCTACTTAGACAATTCTTTTCCATCTGTACTGCATATGGGACCAATTACTGGTGGCTGATCTAAGAGTCTTGTTCCTGTCACCTCCTCTTTCTTTCTTGCCCAGGCACTATTTTACCTAACATATCATCTTAGGTTTAAGCTCTCTCAGAAATAAAAATCCTGAGTAAAGTATTTGAATGCAAATGATTTGTCAATCAAGTGCTCCCAGGAGAGAAGAAACAGTTGAGAGTAGGATAGAGGAAAAGTA
>VMDO01018997.1:0-29583 GCA_007922755.1 Pedetes capensis | reverse complement strand
AGCAACCACTTTTCCTCCCCTCTAGATGATAAAGAAAATCTTTACTGGAAGAGGATAACATTATATGCAGACTCTACAATGGACCATATACAATGCCCAACGATGTTAGTTACATTTGCATCACTGTTACAAGTACCTGGGAAAAGCAAGTTAAAGGAAGGAAGGTATTATTTTGGCTCATAGTTTCAGAGCATTCAGTCCATAATTGCTTGGCTCCATGTACTTGGGCAGGACATCAGGGAAGCAAGAATATGTAGTGAGGAGGTTTTTCACCTCATGACACAGAGGAACTAGAAAGTTTACATCATGGTGGATAGGAAGCATAGTGGAACAGCAACAGGAAAGGGAGAGGCCAAGAGGTAGCCCCCAAGGACCCACACCCATTGTCCTACTTTCTCCAATCAGGTTTCACCAAATTCTGAATCTATTCAAATTCTGAATCTGTCAATGGATTATCCATTTATTAGGTCAGGACCCTCATGAGTTAATTGGCTCTTAACACCCTCACAGACAAACCTAGAGGTGTGCTTTACTAATCTCCTAGGTATTTCTCAAGCACATCAAGCTAATAATCAATATCAACATCACACCAACATTGAATAAAAAGTACCAGACACACCAGGAAACAAGATTCAAAAGAAAATAAACAATAAAAACAAACTCATAGATGGTATATTTATTGGAATTATCTGAGTTGGAATTTTACAAATCTGTGATTAATGATTCCAGATAATAAACGAGAAGGAGAAATTTTCAAGGTACCAAGGCAAAGAATGAAGAACTGCAAACTTGAAAGGACATTAACAACTAAATTTAAGAGCACAATGGATATGATTACCAGCAATATTATTGTTTGTAATAAGCAAAAGGAAATCATAAAACTAGAAAATACTTGAGTCAAAAATATACAAATGGAAATAGACAGCAAAGTAATAGAAAATACAAGAGAAAGATGTGAGTGACATATGTTGTTGTTGTTAAGTCCATGGAGTCAGATCTGACTCATAGTGACCCTATGTGCAACATAACTAAACATGTCCCAATTCTGTGCCAGACACACAATTTTTTTTATGTTTAAGTCCATTACTACAGTCACTGTGTCAATCTATCTAATTGAGGGTCTTCCTTTTCATTGTTGACTTGCCAGTCTCTCAAACATGATGTTGTTCTCCAGGGATTGGTCCCTCCTGACATGACCAAGTTATGTCAAATGTACTACAGCCATCCTATCTTCCAAGGAACACCCTTGTTGCACTCCCTCTAGGAGAGATCTGTTGATTCTTTTGGCCATCCATGGTATATTCAACATTCATGTCCAGCACCATAATTCAAAAGCATCAATTCTCCTTTCTCCCTTATTCACCATCCCGATTTCACAACCATATGATGCAACTAAAAACACCATAGCATGAATCAGGTACACCTTTGTCCTCAATGTGACATCTCTCCTTTTCAGCACTTTAATGAGGTCTTTTGCAACAGCTTTTCCCCGTGCAATGCATCTTTTGATTTCTTGACAGCTGCTTCCATGGGTGTTGATTATAGAACCAAGTAAAGCAAAATCTTGGACAATTTCAATCTTTTTTCCATTTATTATGAAGCTGATACTGACCTGGTTATAAGGATTTTTGTTTTGCTGATGTTGAGGTGCAATCTATAGTAAAGACTGTGTTCATTGATCTTCATCAGTAAATGTTTCAAATTCTTTTCACTTTCAGCAAGCAGATTTGTGTCATCTATATTATGCAGGTTGTTAATGAGTCTTCCTCTAATCAAGATATCACATTCTTCTTCATGAACTCCAGCTACTCAGATTATTTGCTCAACAGAGAGACAGAAGAAGTATGGTGAAAGGATATAGCTGTGGATCACAGCTTTCTTGACTTTAAATTAAGCAATATTTCCTTGTTCTGTTTGAATGACTGTTTGCAGGTCCAGGTACAGATTCCTCATGAGAACAACTAAGGGGTCTGGTATTCCCATACTTTGCAAAGTTATCTATAGGAGGCTCACGTGTTGCTGTGATGCTGAAAGCTATGCCACCAATATTACAGATTCCAGCAGGGTCACCCATGGTGGACAAGTTTTAGGTGAGCTTCCAGAGTAAGATAGACTAGGGACAAGGACATGGCTAACCTACTCCTAAAACAATTAGTCATTGAAAATCCTATGAATAGCAGAGAAATACGGTCAGACATAGTGCCAGAAAATGAGCCCCCCAGGTAGGAAGGCACTCAAAAGATGACAAGGGAAGAGTTGCCTCCTCAAAGTAGAGTCTACCTTAATGACAGGAATGGAGTAATGCCCCAGGGACTGCCATTTGCTGATATGGCATGACTCAAAATGAGAAGGAACAACTGTAAACATTCATTAATAACTGGAATATGGAATGTATGTAGTATGAACCTAGGAAAATTAGAAATTGTCAGAAGGGAAATGGAGCTCATAAACATCAACATTGTAGCAATCAGTGAGCTAAAAGGAACTGGTATTGGCCACTTTGAATCATATAATTATGTGGTCTACTATGCTGGGAATGACAGATTAAAGAGAAATGGGGTTGCATTCATCATCAAAAAGACATCCCAAGATCTGTCCTGAAGTACAGTGCTGTCAGTGATAGAATAATATCCATATTCCTACAAGGAAGGCTGGTTAATATGACTATTATTCAAATTTATACACCCAAAAGTAAGGCCACAAATGAAGATAAAGAATATTTTTACTGGGTGCTACAATCTGAAATAGATTGAAAATGAAATCAGAATGTACTGATAATTACTGGTGACTGGAATGCAAAAGTTGGAAACAAAGAAGAATACTCAGTAGCTAGAAAATATGCACTTGGTGGCAGAAATGACGCTGGAGATCATATGATAGAATTTTGTCAGACCAATGATCTTTCCATTGTAAATACATTTTTTCACCAATATAAATGGTGATTAAACACATGGAACTCATCAGATGGAATATATAGGAGCCAAACTGACTACATTTGAAAGAGATGATGGAAAAGCTCACTATCAAAAGTCAGAAAATGACCAGGTGCTGATTGTGGATTAGACCATCAACAGCTCATATGCTCAACACTTATATGTTCGGTTGAAACTGAACAAAATTAGAACATATGTTTGTGAGCCAAGGTATGAACTTAAGTATATCCCGCCTGAGTTCAGAAGCCATCTCAAGAGCAGATTTGATGCATTAGACACTAATGAATGAAGACCAAATGAGCTGTGGTGTGACACCAAAGGTATCATCCATCAGGAAAGAAAAAGATTATTAAAAAGGCAGGAAAAAAGAAAAAAAAAACAGATTACATGTCAAAAGAGACTCTGAAACTCATCCTTGAACCTCAAGCAGCTAAAGTAAAAGGAAGCCATGTCAAAATTAAGGAACAGAAGATTTCAAAAGGCAGCTTAAGTATACAAAATCAAATATCATAATGACACGTGCAAAGAGCTGGAGATAGAAAACCAAAAGGGAAGAACACATTCTGTTTTTCTCAAGCTTAAGGAATTGAGGAAAAAATTCAAGACTTGGGTGGAAATAGTGATGGATTCTACAGGGAAAATATTAAATGATGCAGGAAACATCAAAAGAAGATGGAAGGAATACACAGAGTCATTATACCAATAAAAATTAGTAAATGACCAACACTTTGAATACAGTGTTTATGATCAGGAATCAATGGTACTGAAGAAAGAAGTGGAAGCTGCCTTGAAGGAATTGGCAAAACACAAGGCTCTAGGGATTGTTGGAATACTAATTGAGATGTTTCAGGAAACAGACACATCACTGTAGGTGCTCACTTGTTTATGCCAAGACATTTGGAAAATAGCATTTGGAAAAAGGCATGGAACCAGGGACATCATTGCTGATGTCAGATGGATATTAGCTGAAAGAAGAGAATACCAGAAAGATACTATGCAAAAGCATTTCACAAAAAGTGACATAGGGATATAATAAAATGATCCAACAAATATAAAACTGAAGGCTAGGAAGGGGAAGAAAACAGAGTAGAAACAGTACTTGAAACTATAATGACCAGAGACTATCACAATAAAACAAACAATAACAACAACAAAAAAATGGGATGTTATAGTGTAGAGGATGCAAGATTTCAAAAAAATATGGTCAGAAGTGTATAAGTTAAAGAGCACACATTAGAGAATGGAGGGAAAATGAAATTTTCTGAGAGCTCTGATGAAGGTGATCCTGGGATGCAAGAACAAAGTAATTTGAAGTCCCCAAAGTAGAGCCATGAACAAAGATTCACAAACAAGGCCCTCACATCCAGGCATTGAGAAGTCTTGGTGTTTCCGTGTCATTTTTCACACTACTGGCCTTATATGGACAGCTCAAGCTCAATCATGATGGCAAGCTAGGGAGCAAAGATTTCCAGTCTCCTTTAAGAATTCTACCCCAGCATCTGAGACACCATGCAGACACAACTCCTTCACAACGGTAGATTCCTCTTCACTTCAGGTACCTGGAAATCTCCTTCTCTTGCTGTTAAACTTTACATATATTCTTATGATTTAATGCATGTTTTTATCTTTTATTTAAATTTTTTTTGATGAAAGGAATTTAATCTAAGGAACCAATTACAAAGGATTAGAACAACTGAAAAATCAAATAAGGGGTAATGGGGCAACACAATCATAATTACTCAGAGTCCTACAGGTTTTATTTGTAGAGAGGAGCCTAAGCTGTTGTATAAGGGAACTGAAACCACAGGGAACATGCCTAGTGGGAGGCATGACAAAGCAGAATGGAGAACTACTGCAGGAGATTCTTCCAGAAGCAGAGAGGAAAAGGGAGAAATACCCCAGCTTTTCTTTTTCTCCATCATTTCAAAATCCTGCTATTGGGCCTAGGAGAAAGCCAATTGACAAAGCAGCCTGGGGAATATATCTGGCAGGAATTAGTTCCCTGGCACACTGAACAATTTGGGAGGGGGCTATATGTGTTTAGGCATCTAGTTTATTTATTTTTTAGTATTAGTAAATGTTAATGGAGTACACAGTAATAAGGCTTTTGCTATTTCCATTGTAAACCTATTACATTATTTTTGGTTATATTTTCATCAGCTTACATGATTTATGGACCTCTGATTAATATGCAGTAAAAATCATAGGCAATTACAGATTATGGTCCTGTTTTTTCACATGTATTTGTGTAGTTCCATCATACAATTTGAGATTATCCTCTCTTCCTTTATTCCTCTGCATTATTTCCCCTCACCATCTCCCATTCCACAATCTTTGCTCCCTTGCACTAGTCCCCTCCACCCTTCTTTCTACTATGCTTATCATCTCCCTTCCTAGATAAGCCTGATTGTTCCTTTTTATATATCTACATATGTATAGTTTTCTTTTCTTCCTTTAAGTTGTCTTGTAATGCATATTTTTAAATCTTTTACCCAGTACGTTTATGTGTTTACTGTGGGCACTTGTAATCAAGTGTAATCCACCTGCTATACTGATCAAAAATCCAATTAGTATTATAAGCAATCTGATGTACAAAATGTTCTAAATTACTCTAAAGTGGTAATGGACTGTGAAACTAGATAGGAACACTACCAGCGAGTCACACATTCTTTTGGAATGGAAAAGAGAGAAGAACCAAACATGGAAGGATGACCAGGACAACACAGCATTTCTCTAGTGAACATGGATTTTATTTCCCTTAATTTTAAGAGGGACTGAAGGCATTCTACATCCTTTCTTCTTTTCCTCCCCTCTGCCCCTGAAACCACAAGTCATGGCTGGTTCCCAGCTTTGTTTTGGATTTTGTGGTCCCTAAAAAGGACGATATCCAATTTGAAAAAAAATTAAATTGGTTTTTTTCCCTCTTCTATTCCCCATTGCAAATTAGAAGCATTGTTAATTTTGAGTTGCTAGTGGATTTTATGGGGTTTGTCACCTCTCAGCACAGTTCTGTCAGGTACATTTTGTGATTAAAATAGTTAGTCATTAGCTCCTGTCCTCTTTCCACTACTGCCAATACCCACTGCTCATTTCGCTGCCTTAAATTTAAAAATCTGTTTTTTTGTTCATCAAGAGCTATGATATATCGCACATCACTGTCTGTAGCAGAAGGTGTTTACTTTCTGGAATGGAACATTAGCTGCAATGTTTTCTACAAGCAAAGTCTTATTTCCTGGAAAAAGTGTAGAATTTTCTAAAAGCATTTTAAATACAGCCTGTAGTTCTAGGTGAAGGAAAGGTACAAAAATGTTACATTTCTTGATTAGACTCCCATCAAATCCTCACAGAGATGGAGCTATCTATTTCTCATCTTTATACTGTGAGTGGCTAATTTGTGGGGTGCTAAAAGAAGGATGTGGCAATCCACTCCTGAAGCAATACTGGAACAATTTGCCATTGAAAACCTTACCAGGGTCACTATGAGTCAGACCTCACTGGACAGCACCTAACAACAACAAAAAAGATAATGTTTATTAACTGATGTCTTCATTTTGTTTTTATTTACAAATGATAATTTGAACATTTTCATAGACTCTCCTAAAGTAGAGAAAATCACAGAGTTTGGATATATATGCAGCCCCAAAGCAAATAACTTATTATAACGGATATCAAGAATCTTATCCCAATGCTGTTTTTTCCTGTCAAATTCCCTGAAATTGAAATCAAATTTAAGACAAAAGCCACATTGTTGTTGTTGTTAGGTGCCGTCGAGTCGGTATCCGACTCATAGCGACCCTCATAGGGTTTTCAATGGCTGAGTGCTTCGGGATTGCCTTGGGAGTGGATTGCCAGGCCCTTCTCCCATTTTTGCGGTGCTGGGAATTGAACTCGGGGCCTCTGAGACTGCAGAGCAGCGCTCTACCCACTGAGCTAAATCCCAGCCCAAAAGCCACATTAAATTTGTAAAATCAGCATTTTGTTGTATTTGTATCAGGATAAGTACACTGTGGCAATTTTGCATTTAGTACTTTTGTATTACAAAAGCATATATAGGAGTCCCTCCCTATCTATGTTTTTTCTTTCCATGGTTCTAATTACTGAGAGTCTGAAAATATTAAATGGAAAATTCTAGCAAAAACAATTCATAAGTTTTAAATTGCATACCACTCTGAGTAGCATGATAAAAATCTCATGCTGTCCTGCTCCATCTCACACAGGACATAAATTATCACTTTTTCTAGCTCATCACTAGTCACTTCGTAGCCATCTTGGCTGTTGTGATACTGCAGTGCTGTGTTCAAGTAACTCATATGTAGAAGCCTAACACTATGTCACAATACCTACATCATTCACTCACTTAATCTCATGGCATAGGTATTGTAGCACCTCACATCATCATAATGAAAAGGGTGAATACATATAATAAGACATTCTGAGAGTGAGACAACCCACATTCATATAACCTTCATTACAGTATATTGCTACAGTTGTTATATTTTATTATTGTTGTTAATTTTTATTATGCCTATTCTACAAAGTAAGCTTTCTCATAGGTGTGTATAGGAAAAAAATATAGCATACACAGAGTTTGCCTGCAGTCATACCACTGTGGGTTCTATCCTGTCAGATCTCAGAAGCTAAGCAGGGTTGGGCCCAGTTAGTACTTGGATGGGAGAACACCTGGGAACCCCAGGTGCTGTGGGCTTGGGAGAAGGACTGAGCAACCCACTCCCAAAAAACAATCAGCCATTGAAAACCCTATTAATACGAGAGAAGCACTAATAATAGTGTCTCACCTGTTGTACATAGGGTCGCTATGAGTCGGACACAGACTCCAAGGCACCTAACAACAACAACATACAGAGTTTACTACTATTCATGATTTTAAGTACTTACTTTGGATCTTCAAACACATTCCCCAAACATGAGGAGGGACTATTGCAGAGAAGAATTTTAGAGCCCAATCTTCCCATTTAAGTGATTTTAAGTAAAAAATGAATATTTTAATTTTAAATAAATATGTGATTGATTTTAGTGCACCTCATAATTTCAAAAGATGAACAAATCTTGACTTTTCACCAGGTAACAAATGATACATACCACTAAATATTTTTGGCTTAATTATCTAAGAGAGATCATAAGTCAACTTACATGTTTTTAAATGACACTATCATGCTCAACCACTCTCCTGGCCATGTCCATTTTAGAGTAAGACTCACAAAAAGATTAGACTCCAGCTACCATATGGATAGGTCAAATGGAGTTTCTATAAGGAAGGATACTGGAGAGAGCCAGGGAAGTCAAGATCCCATAGGGTATGCAGAGTAAGGGTCCTACCTGGTAGCAGAGGGTTGCTAGTGATATTTGATTAAGTCACATCAAACCTTCTAGAAGACCACTGTCACTTTCCAGCAAGGTGGCTAGAGGCAGAGCACTGCTGCAGGTAAGCTAACTGGAAGTCCCCAGGCCCCATTTATCTTGCCTAGTCACCTGATTCCTCTCATAGTTATAAACATACCACATATGACTGGAGTGCGGGACATAAAAAAGACCCAGGCCCTAACCTGTTCTACTGTGGCCTGGTCCAAGCACATTTCTGAGCTCAATGCATAGGAAATAAATCAAGGGCAAGTTCCTCATTCAACTCCAAGCTCTTACTAATATTTATGTTGGGGGCATATATTAAAATATACATTGAAATTAAATCATGAGTTTTAAAACTAAAAATGAATTTTTAAATGCTTTCATTATTTGAAATTCCTGCCTTTATAAAATTCAAGTGGATTATTTTTATAATTTTTGATGTTTGATTATAAATAATGGGATGTAGGATACAATGGACAAGTAACACACTGAAGCTAGAAACAGGCTTCATGCCCAGTCAGTGAAATCATTGAAAAATTTTCATTGAAAAATGACCATTACTGCACTTTTTTCTTCTGTTTAGCATTGATTTCTGAAATGTTGGTAAAATCTTGTTATATTAACACACACAAAAATTTTTATTTTTATCTAGGTATGATGGCACACTCCTGTAACCCTAAAGACTCTAGAGGTGGAAGCAGTAGAATCAAGAGTTGAAGGCCAGAGGGCAGCCTGAGTAACTCAGCAAAACCCTTTCTTAAGATGAAAAATGAAAAATGGGCTGGGGTGCTTGCACAGTATGTGTGAGGTCCTGGGTTCACCCCTACTATTACCAAAATAAAATAAAATAAAATGTATTAGATGCTTACCACATCATAGATTTATCACAGATTATTTTGAATTAAATTTGTAGCCTTATTAGATTTTCATGTCATCATTATGTTTTTAAATATCAACATAAACTTTCTTAACACTTTATGACTGTACCCAGTGGATCCATGTCTATTATGTATTTGGATTAAACAACATATGATTTGATATAAAACAATTTAAACCCAGGTGATAAATTCCTACTCAATCTGTAATTTTTTTCACATATATACTAGATGCACACTAGGTGGCAAACTGATACATTTTAAAAAAGAAAATTCAGATAATTGGTTTGTTTGTCCAGAGATGTAAGCACAATGTATTCTCACCTTTGGGATGAGCTCCTGGTGTCTATAATCAGTGAAGGCCAATGCTGCCCTGAACTGTCCCAATGGTTCCTAACCCAGGTACTCTGCTTGTAATCTCTTCTCCAGGTAGTCTGCTCACAGGACACACCCAGCCAACAGCTCCACCCACATCACTTCCCCGTGTGAAAACCTTCAACTGTTCCTCTCTATCATCCCAAGCTCCCCACTCTGCACATCCTCTCATGCAGACTGTGCCCTACTCTAACTGGTCTCCTCTTGGCTTTTTCTTATAAAAATAATTGAACATGCACAACCTTTTATTCCTGGTTACTCCCTATCAATGCTGTCCTAAACATTGTTACCCTGTGCCTCTGCTCTTGCAGGATTCTCTATGTGGAGTGCTTTTTGTGATCATCTTTGCCTTGTGAATATCACATACCAAGGAATAAAGGCAAGAAATGAGAGGAGCTCCAGGAGGACAGCAAGCAGCTCAGTGTTCAGGGAAAAGTGAGCGCTCATGAAGAGGGTGCAGTGAGGACAGAATGGCAGGCAGGGAAAAACCTGGAATGAATTGCAGAATGGGAAGAACTCTGACACCATTTTAAGGACTTTCATCAGAAAACTGGCCTGCAGCCATAGCACTGTGGCATCCAATCAGATCAGATCTTAGAAACTAAGCAGGGCCAGGCCTGGTTAGTATTTGGATGGGAGGTCACCTGGGAACACCAGATACTGTAGGCTTGGGAGGAGGATCTGGCAAACCACTCTCAAAAATCAATTGACCATTGAAAATCCTATGAATAACAGAGAAATACTGACAATAGTGTTTCACCTGTTATAGATAGGGTTGCTACAAGTCAGACATTGACTCAATGGCACCTAACAACAACAACAACAACAACAACAATAACATCAGAAAACTAAGAGTTATCCAAGATTTTTAAACAGTTGTCATATGATCTGATATGTATGTTAGAAAACTCATTTTGGCCTCATTTCGTAAATAAGACTAGTTAGGGAAACCACTTAGAGAGATCAGTAATAATAGACCAGGAAACGGTTAGCAAATGTTTGAGTGAAGGACTGTCAATAAGGATAGAGAGAAGAGTGGCATCTAGAGATATCTGGGAGGTGGAATCATTGACACTCAATAGCACAGGGCTTTAAAATATTTCCTAATTCACATATAATAGTTATACATATATATGACAGTGTGATATTTTAGTTGTTGTTGTTAGGTCTGACTCATAGCAACTGTCATAGGATTTTCAATGGCTGATTGTTTGTGATGACTATGGGGGTGGGTTGTCACATCTTTTCCCATTTTTGTGGTGCTAAGGATCAAATCCAGGGCCTCAGAGAGTGCACAGAGGCACTCTACCAACTGAACTAAAACCCAGCCCCTGATATGATCATATTAGAGTAATCAGTATATCCATCACACACCTTTACCATTTCTTTGTGTTAGGAACATTAAAACTCCTCTCTACTAGCTATTTTAAAGTATTCAGTTAACTATTATCAACCATAATTATCCTACTATAACTGTACCCTTGTACCCAGTAACCATCTTCACTTTATTTCTTCTCCTTCCCCAACCTTTCATGTCTCTGTAACCACTATTTTACTCTCTAGTTATTTGACATCTATATTTTAGCTTCCAGAAAAAAGTGAGGACATGCAGTATTTATCTTTATGTCCCAGACTTCTTTCACCCCCAACCATATCAGTAGCAGAGTTCTCACCTGTGAGACTAGAAATGAGAAAGAAGAACAGGTTGGGGTGGATTTGGGATATACTGACTAGAAGACATATATCTATATAAGGAGATCTGTAGAATAGAAAGAATGAAAGAAGACAGAAGGAAGTGTAAAATAAAATGAAACAAGAGTCATGTGCAGATTAATGATAATGATAAATGAGGAGCATGATAGCACTTAGGTTTGTGAATGTTGAAGTTAAAAGGAAAAGAAAGACTAAGAGAACAATCTGTTTTGCAGCTGTTGAGTAAACAATGAGCAAGCCATGTGCTCCCGAGGAAGTAAAATTGTTCCTATGGAACAATTTGGAAATACTTTGGAGAAGCAAAACCTATCTACCTTTCTTACAAAGCTATTTTTGGGATTCCAGTTACCATTACAGAGATATTTACACTTCAGCACATCCATTCAAATTACTATGATGCCTCTTAGTACCACTTTTGGTCCTAACATTCTTTTATATCTTCAGAGATGTAGTTAGAGAATATAATCTCTATGTTTTAACAACCTGCATATTCCAAACTAGTAGCTAAACATATAAGTATTTGAAATGGGATTTTTCTCTTCAAATTAATCTCTGAGTAACAGGTGGATAAGGTCATTTGAGAATGTCTTGTTGCTTTTTGATATTCTTTATTTCCTCAGAGAAGACTTACTCTGAGTAGGTCAGCACCTCCTAAAACACTCCAATAAAGCTAAGTACCTCTTCTTCTCAGCATGTGACACAGATGTCACCTGCTTTGATTTCACTGTATTGTATTAATACTGTTTCCTCATTAATCTATGAGCTCCTGATGGGCAGGTATCATATTGGTTTGGCTTGTTATTTTACCCTCCAGTGCCTACAAAAGTGTCCAACACTCAGTAGGTCATCAATAACAGCTGTGTAATGGATATATAAAATGAAGAATGAATGAGTGAGAGAAATGAGTCATTTAAACTAGCCCTTTGACCAAGTAACTTCTCCCTTTCACTGACAGAAAAGTCAAACAGAACCTTCAAACCTGGTAAGAGCATATCTTATGGGGTCTCATCAGAAAATATTAGCTCTCTGCAATAGCAAAGCAAGGAGAAAATTAAAGAAGTATTCAAATTTAAAATACATTTAACTGTCATGCCTTTGCATACTATGTTTTTCCTAGAGGTCCACATTGTGAGATTTCCATAGAGACACATGAGGAAACAGAAGAGAACAGGCAGCGGCACAGAAGTGCAAACTTGTTCACATTTGAGATTGTGGCAGGAGCCTAAGGTTAGGACAGTTGTTGTTAAGTGCTGTGGGGCTGGGTCTAACTCATAGTGACCATATGAACAAAACACTCCCCAACACTGTGCCATGCCTGGCACTAGGTCAGTGCTTCTCTGCTATTCATAGGGTTTTCAATGGCTGATGGCTTTTTGGGAGTTGGTTCCCAGGTCCTTCTCTCAAACCTACAGCATCCATTATTCCCTGGCAGTCTCCCATCCAAGTAATAACCAGGTCCAATCCTGCTTAGCTTCTGAGATCTGATGGGATCAGATACCACAGTGGTACGGCTGCAGGCAACATTAGTACAGAGAGGGGGATAAATCTACAACTTGCACTTGAAATCAAGTTGGGGAGAACCATGAAGGCCTTAAGCCTGCCTTTTAATGAGAAGAAGGAGAGGAGACACTGAAGATATTTAGTACAAAATTTATGCAAATTGTATCTAGGCTTTACAAAGCTGATTGTGGAAGCAAAGAATGGCTAAGAGTCACAGGATGAAATCTACTAGATTACTGGTATTGGTCATATCCAAGGCTTGAAATATGTAGTAGCTAAAACAAAGACATTGTTTGTTGTTGTTAAAACAAAGATAAAGAGGTTTTATTATTCCTCTGGAGGCTGGAGCCATTAACTGCAGTGCTGATTAAGGAGGTAGGAGTGGTTTGCAGGGCTGGGTAACAAGTTCAGACTTCTTACGAAACCCCAGGATGGTTTGTGGGAAAGTTCAGTGAGCATCTAGAAAAGAGAGGAGGGGAATCTGACCAAGGCTGAAAAGTCACAGGTGTGGGTGAGAAAATTAAGCAAGAACTACAGAAAACAAGAAAATTTAGATTAAAGAGAGAACTCTGAAGAAAGCCTACATTTCAGAGTAAGAGAGAAAGAGGAGGAGATAGCATGGTCAGGAGAGAAACAGGAGTGATGGTGTAGAAGCCATGTCTGAGAAGGTGTGCAGGAAGGCAGGGTCATTGTTAGATGCTACACAAAGGTGGGGCAGAAAAACAGGAAGAAACAGCTTTCAGACTGTATTGGAAACCTGATGAGCTGATTTCTTGGAAGGTATGATAGGCTGAAAAATCTTCCAAAGATTCAGGTATGATTAAGTTAGGCTATTTTGTTGTTGTCCTTCGGGTTTGGCTTAATTTCTGTTTGATTTGTTTTGTTTTGTTTGAGACACAGTATCACAATGTAGCCCAGGCTGGTCTGCAACTTGCTATGTAGCTCAGGCTGCCTCAATTTACATTAATCTGCCTGCCTCAGCCTCTCAAATGTTGAGATTACAGGTGTATGACACTACACCCAGCTAAGTTAAGGCTCTTGAGATCAGACTATCATGGGTAATTTTGATGGGTCCTAAATATAATCACAGGTGTCTTTTTATGCTTTAAAAATGATTTAGTGAACTAAAGTACAGAAAATGCTTTTACCATAATATTATTTCTAAGAACTAAAAATTAGAAATAATCTAAATGTCCAGTAGGTAACAATTAAGTAAATCAATAACCAGCTCAAAAAGTAATATGGTGTATTCTCATTACAAACAATGTGTATAAGGAGCAAATGTTAGATGCCATCAAGTTGGGTCCAATTTATAGTGAAATGTACAATAGGATGAAATACTCCCTGTCACTTTGCCATGCCCAACACTATGTCAGTGCTTCTCTGCTATTCAAAGGGTTTTCAATGGCTGATTATTTGGTTCAGGAGAGGACTGACATGTATATTTCCCATTTTTGCAGTGCTAGGGATCAAACCTAAAGCCTTAGAGAACACAGGGTAGCAAGATACCAACTCCACTAAACCCATCCCATAAGGGGCAATAATCACAGGAATGTGCTAATGCTATAAGGTTATGGATAAAAACTTGGTCACTAAAAAATACATTCCCAATCACAATTACATAAAAAATAAGCATAAAAAAACAAAGGAAGATAGAAACAGAAAGTAGATAAGTGTTTCCCAGGGCTATGGGGTATTCCACGAATATGAGGAGGGATTTCTCTTATAGTAATGAAATGGGTAATGAAAATATTCTAGAATTTACTGTGTGATCATACAATTTGAATATCTCTGTGAATACAATGGACCCTCAATATCTGCAGGGGGTTGGTGCCATGACCTCTTATATAAAACAAGATAATATTTACATTATCTATGCATATTCTGCCATATATTTTAAATCATTCCTGAATTATCATACCTAATTCAATATAAATCCTCATAAATAGTACTTTATGCCATACTGTCTAGGGAATAATGACAAGAAAAAAAAACTCTGTAAATGTTCAGTACAGAGGTAATATTTTTCCTGAGTATTTTCAATGCATAGCTGGTTGAATTCATAGAGTAAAGGGACGACTATATACTAAAAACCTACTGAACTGTGCACTTTAAATTGATATTCTTAATGGATGCCATCAAGTAGGATTTGACTCATAGTGACCCTATGTACAAAAGAATGAAACACTATCTGATACTCTGCC
The DNA here is from genome assembly GCA_007922755.1 of Pedetes capensis. Taxonomy (NCBI): domain Eukaryota; kingdom Metazoa; phylum Chordata; class Mammalia; order Rodentia; family Pedetidae; genus Pedetes; species Pedetes capensis. The sequence continues at coordinate 14,619 of VMDO01018997.1, read as the reverse complement.
ATACACATGATCTTTTATGTTTGAGACCAATGTTGCAGCCACTGTATTTCGTCATGCCACATCAGCAAAAGAAGGTCCCAGGGGCCTCCCTCCTCCCCCATCATTAAGGTTGATTCTAGTTTGAAGAGGCAACTCTTCCCCAGTCATTTCTTAAATGCCTTCCAACCTAGGGGGCTCATTTCCTGGCACTATATTTGTCAGTGCTTCTCTGCTATTCATAGGGTTTTCAATAGCTAATTGTTTTGGGAGTAGGCTGCCAGGTCCTTCTCCCTAATCTGTCTTAGTCTGGAAGCTCAGCTGAGCCCTGTCTACCTGGGTGGCCCGGCAGGTATCTGAAATACCAATGGCATAGCTTTCATCACCACAGCAACATACAAGCCTCCAAAGCATGACAAGCTGACAGCCACATTGAGGTGTACTTTAAATAGGTGAATTTAAATGAGTAAAAAAAAAAAATGCTGTCACTTGCAGTAGCTCCATGTTTTCTAGATTTTTTTTTATCAATGGATACTAGTTTTCCAATTAGAAAAAAATAGCTTTATTTTAGAAAATATTTCACACTTAAAATTGCTAAAAAATGAAGATATCATTGGAAATACCTAGAAACCACAGATACACTCCCTCTCCACAAAGGCAAGTAGTATCACCCAGCTGCTTGAAGGCACCTATTAAGAACAGGAGATTCTTGACAGCAACTAGATCCAAGAAAAAGAACTTTGCAGAAAAGATCTGTCTCCTAACTCCTGGTAAGTTCTTGTAGCATTTTCCCAGACAGCTGGAAACTCCTAGCTAAGTCCCTGGGTCTGGAACGTGAAGCCTACTCTTCATCATGGAACACTCCAGCTTGAGGTAGCTGTGGCTTCAGATCCCTTTAGACCTCGGTCAACTCAGCTCCTGTCACCTGCTGCCTCACCTCAATGCCTGCAACCCCTTTTTGGCTCCTCCACCCTCCTTAGCTTTTACAGCTAGCTTCCATTCAATTCCTATGCCCAGCTCCCAGCCCCACACCTCACTTTAGCTCTTAGGATGCCACCCTCAGAGTGTCTTTATACAAGGGAGGCAGAAAGAGTGTAGACACAGAAGGGAGAAAGAGAGGTGCTAACCTCAGCTGAGAGAGACATGTGAAGGTGCCATGCTGTAGTCTGTGAAGAAGGAGGAAGGAGCTATGAGCCAGAGAAGGCAGTGGCCACCGGAACGGAATAAGGTGAAGAATGCAGTTCAAAAGGCTAGAAAAGGTCAAGGAAATAGATTCTTTCCTAGTGTCTTTCCAGAGAAGGTAGTCCCACAAAGCCTTGGTTTCAGCCCAGTGAGTGTGATTTTAGGAGGTCAGCCTTAAGAACTGCAAGAGCTTTAAATCTGTGTTGTTTTAAGCCACTAGTCTGTGACAATTTGTTACAGTGGGCTTACAAAACTAACTCATAAGGAAGGAAAAGAACAATTTTCAAATGCTTAGAGAGTGAGTAAAATATAAAGGAGTGAAGGTAGACTATAAAGCATGATCTCAAGAGGGCTAGCAGAAAAGGAGTGTTATGACAGCTTGGAGAGAAATAAGATTCAAAACAAGTGTGTGTAGGGGTGTGTGTGTAGGGGTGTGTGTGTACGTGTGTGTGTGTGTGTGTGTGTGTGTGTTTGTGCATGTGTGTGTTTTGGTTTTAGGTTTGGTAACCCTGGTTCATAGTCTTGGAAGAGAGACTCAATGGAAACTAAAAGATGAAAGAACAAAGAACAATGAGCTGGTGGTTCAAGGTCTTTTGTGAAGGGTGAAAAAATTGTGGGGGGCTAAGTGTAGGGAAGGGCTGGGATTTAGCTCAGTGGGTAGAGCGCTGCGCTGCAGTCTCTGAGGTCCCGAATTCAATTCCCAGCACCGCAAAAATGGGAGAAGGGCCTGACAATCCACTTCCAAGGCAATCCCTAAGCACTCAGCCATTGAAAACCCCATGAGGGTCGCTATGAGTCGGATACCGACTCGACAGCACCTAACAACAACAACAAGTGTAGGGAAAAGTAGGGAGTAATGCTCAGTTAGGAAAAATACAAAACACCTGCTTACCATTAACCTTAGCACATACTAGTTATATTCAAGGGTTGCAAATTGACTTTAATGTTAGCCTAAGTAAAACATAAATAGATAGGTTAACTATGCTATTACAAGATAGAAACTGTCTCCCTGATTTTTAAATAATACATTATTCTAGGTTGCCCATGCTACTGCCCATCCCCACTAGTACCAGTATTACAGAATTAACCATACTTCCAAATGAATGAAGGATAATACAATTCATAAAATATCCGTTAGAGTAGTTAGAATAAAATGTGTTAGAATTGTATTTTGAGTGCTAAGAACTTCAATACTTAAAATTCAAAATTAGTCATGCTTCAGAAATGGCCTCTGTTCAAGGCAATTATTTAAACATCATCCTTGGTACTAAAGGGTATAGCACTATGATTTTCCAGAGGCAGACGTGATTAAGACTCCAAACTTGTGTCACAATCAGGGAAAACTCTGCCCCAGAAATTTGCAAATTTACTAAGTCAGAAGAACAAATCTCTTCAGTTAACTCTTTCCCATAGTTTCAGAAAAATCTTAACAGGTTCTTTATCAGGAAAAAAATTTATTTCTTCATATTTTAAAAAAATGGCCATGTGGTATGGGGGCAATGTGGTAAAAGGATTGATATATCTAAGAAACCAATTAATTAAATGCTCTGTCCTTATGTGCAACTCATTACATTAGAGCTTTTAAGAGGAAATTATGATACAAACAGCTTCAGGTAATCTGCATATGTGCCTGGGTGCTTGAGAACATATGATAGAGCTAAACATAAGAATAAAGATGGTTTCCCTCTTTCTGAGGAGTCAGACTGTGGGGTAAAAGGGAAAGCAGATACATACCTTGGCTTCCTGAAGAATAGCTGCCCAAATATGATTTGGAATGGTGCCTTTCTCCATAGAGAAGGCTTGGAAGCCAAAAAATTAAGGGGACAACATACTGTGTACATTTTTGTAAACAGATAGGTGGCCCCTCCTAGCTATTTGCTGCTGAGAAAAATAGGTAGAGTTAATAACCTATGGTGAGAAATAGGAAAACCATGGCTTAGGTATCTTCTAAGTCCATTTTGGAGCTCAAAAAGAGATAATCTAGAAGGAATCAGGTATATGAACACCCAGACAGACGTTTTTTCCCTTTCTAATAAGTAGTAAGTATATTTACTATCTCTGGAAAAATCCACATCAAGAGAAGAATTTATTATGATGAAAAGTGAACTCCAGGGCAACCTGAAAAGGATGGCTTGCTATGAACAGGAGCAATCCAAGTTGTAGGCAGGTGGTGGCTGCAAGGGGAATACAGTTTCCTATGGCCCTGCCTTCAACAGCATTAGACAGATAATTCCACAGAAAAGTAGCAGAGATGGTGAGAAACGTGGGCAATGTGATACCACTCTGGGTAGGTAAATGAGGTCACAAATACAGCCCAGGGCTTATATAAAACTAGGGAGACCAACACTCCTTCACTGGAATCACGTGTGGAGCTGAAAAGTCAAAAGGAGTAAGAGGCCTAAATAACCCTACATGAAGACCTACCATACCATATGTGTCTGAACTGTTAGTGCCAGCCACTCAAAACCAACTCTCTCATGAGGTAGGGATTTCGTCTGATAAGTTAACTAAAAGCCAGAACCAACAAACCTTCACCTGTGACTCTTGTCTTTACCTCCATTCCTCAAATTTGGGATTTTCTTTCATCTATTCATTGATCCAAAAGATATTTCTTTAGGCACATCTGCCATGTGCCTCATTCTGTACAGGCACTGGTGGTACAGTAAGTCCACTAGACAATGCCCTTGCCTTCAGGAAGCATATAGGCCAGCGGTGGATGAAAACAATAAACAAATACATAGGTACCCACATAACTAAAGACTTTCAAACTGAAAAAATAGAAGATATTAGCAGGGAGATAAAATTTAGTTTGGGGGAATCAGAGAAGACAAAGTAATGGACAGGGGTCAGTGAGATGAAGAGAAAGGAAGAGGTTTCCAAACAGTGAGTAGCTCTGCAGAGAGCCTGAGAATGGAAAGAACATGGCGGGTTCAAGGAACTGAGAGATGACTAGTGGGTCTGCAGCACACTCAGCCAGGGTGGGAATGGGAGGAGTCCAGGCTGGACGGGTGCAATTATTACAAGGAGATACAGATGGCCATAGGCACAGCCTCCAACTCAAGGTAAGAAGCTCTTTTCAGATGTTAATCTTGAGTACTCTGAGGGTCTTTATTTCTGAGAGGGTCTCTTTATTCTCCCACTCAGCCTTTTAGGTTATTTACTGAACTGCCAACTTGCTATACAGCCAGATAGATGTCAACAGTCCACCATGTAACAGGACACCAGATGACTGAGTCAAGGATACAGAATGGGGAAGGACTGGGGAAGTGTCAAGCCTGAGAGAAGAATACATATTTAGTTTTGATTAAGTAATTTGAGAGGACTGTGACATATCCAAGTGAAAAGTTTTAAGTTGGTATTTGGATTTGAAGTTCAGAAAAGAAGTCAAGGTTAAAGTTAAGCAGTAAAAACATTTATTGTAAAGATCTTGGACAGCTCACAGAATTTCCAAGTTGTTTGGAGAGACAGACTGAGAAAATAAGCAGAAACACAGAATGCTAGTCCCCCAAGAACTTAGTGAAATCATGTCATGGACTCTCTGGTGAGATCACAGTGGCCCCACTGCTGGTCCTGCACACTGAACAGGGCTGCTAGCACCACAGGCCTGGCTGGCATTGGAAGATGGACTTGGATGCTGCTTCTCTGTGCCCAGACAAACTCTCTACTGTCTTTCCTTCTTTGATTCATCAACTTCCAAATAAAACTCTGGCACCAGTACTTTATTTGCTCAGTCCTCTTATCCATGTGCCAGCTGCCAATAGGATACAATCTAGCTTCAGAAATATCTATTTTGGATAGAGGAAAGGTGCTAAAGGAAGAGATCATTTAGGGAGCAAGTGAGAAAGTAAGGACCAGGACAGGATGAGAAGACATGGGAAAAAAAGAAGAAATAGGTGTTAGAGGACTACTGAAGAAGCCTAAGACCAAAACTTGGGAAACTCCAGCATGAGTTTTACCTGAATAAAAGTTATCAAAACCCAGGCTTTGAAAATATAACTCTATCTCAAATCTGTATAGCATTTATACTTGAAAAATTTAAAAATAAAAATGGAGGCCCTCATTTGAGAGTACGTGGATTATAGCAGAGGAGTATTAAAGTGAATTTTCAGAATCCCAATATAAATGTAACCCTTCAAGATGACATTTTCCATGTGACCTTACCCACTCCACATCTTATAATTAACTATTCTCTCAAAGCTCTTAAGCTATCCAACAGTTACAATAGCAAGGGGAAAAAAGAACTTTAGAAAATCATATAAACTTAATTGAAATACCATATGTATTGTCTGGATGTACTTCTTCATTATCCTTAACTAACCTGTGATTCTTTGAGTAATTATCTGTAGATCTTCAAAAATGGTGTGAATTTATTCAAAGGCAAATAAAAGATATGCTATGTCTTTTCTGCTAGGAATAAAGTGGAGTCTTATACCCTATTAAAATATAGCTTGGACATAATAATAATTATCAGGACAAAAAGTATGTATGGGTGATGGGAGGAAATAGTTTACCTTCCTGCCAAGTAAATAAACTTTTCCCAAAAGTAATACTTTCACCATTACAGATGCACCTCATTTGAATTTGTTTTCTTTAGAAAAAATTACATGCATGCCTTCATCTGTTTTATGCTGCCTTAAACAGAACCCCTGAGACTGGGTAATTTATAATGAACAAATTGATTGGCTCACAGTTCTAGAGGCTATTGCATCCAAGGTCAAAGTGCCAACATCGAGAGGTGCAAACCTTCCTGGTATACCCTAACCTGGCAGAAGGGGAAAGGGCAAGAGAACAAACCCACTCCCAAAAGCCCTTTTTATGATGACATTAATCCGTCTAGGAGGAAAGAGCCCCCATGACCCAAACACTTCAATTAAGCCCTACCTCCTGCTGGCACATTGGGGATTAAGTTTCCAACACATAAATTCTACATATTCAAACCAGAATACTGCATAAATACTCCCTTGACCCAATCCCAACACCTGGAATGCTTTGTCTCACAGTAGGGAAGGATTTTTTTTTTTTTTTTTTTTTTATGACTGATGTGATCTCTTCAGCCAATTCTTGGTTCTAATGCAGTTTTGGTTTTCTATATGAGTACAAGGGAGTCTCCCTATCTCCACAAATCCTTTAGGAAGCATCACAGAAAATAAAGAGAAGACCCAGTAGACATGGCTCAGGCCTCCTAGCTCCACCCTAATTTTATATCTTTGACATCAGTTCTGTGGGGTTAAAAAAATAAAATAAACACTGCTCTTGTTATTGTTTGGTGCCATCGATTCGGTATCCAACTGATAGCGACCCTCTTAGAGTTTTCGATGGCTATTGCGGGATTGCCTTGGAAGTGGATTGCCAGGCCCTTCTCCCATTTTTTGCGGTGCTGGGAATTGAAGTTGGGACCTCAGAGACTGCAGCTCAGTGCTCTACCAACTGAGCTAAATCCCAGCCCACAAACACTGCTCTGGGGGAAGAGAATTCTTTACTAGACAATTACTTATACCACTGTTGTGAATTGTAGAGTTTCCTAAAAAGCCTATAAATATCCATGTTAAGATCCCTGATAACAACAATGTACAGAATACTAGGATCTTAGGAACCAAAATGCTGGAGTAAAGGAAAAAGGTCTTTTTCAACCACACACTTGAAAAGCTGGCTTACCCAGATTTGGACCTCCAGATGAACCTCAAATCTAAGGTTGCTGGGCTCAACAAATAAACATATAATGCTCAGTTCAATTTGAACATTAAAAAAACAATAATAAGTTGGGTGTAGTGGTGCATATCTGAAATACCAGCAACTCCGGCAGCTGGAGCTGGAGGATCATAAATTTGAAGCTAGTGGCAGCTTGAGTTACTTTGAGACTGTATCTCAAAATAAAAAATAAAAAAGAGGCAGGGACACAGCTCAGTGGTGGAGCACTTCCGTGAGGCCCTAGGTTCAACACCGCTGGCAAAAAAAAAAAGAAAAGAAAAAGAACAAAATATTAGTGTAAGTATGCCTTGCATGATACTTCAGACATATCAAAAATTATTATTTATCTGAAATCTAAACTCATCATAACATCTTCACCTTTTCTGGCAAACCCACTCAAGTCACACTCAAGTATATTGATCTTCCCTGAGTGATGACTTCAAACCATAAACATCCATGTTCATCTTAAATGTGTGAGTATTTTTATTACCCAGAAAGTCCTGCCTGGGCAACAGGGCTACCAGATCAGCCTGGATGGTGCTTTGGACTCCAGCACAGAGAGTGATCCATGAAGATGCCCGGTTACCCACTTCCTTCTAGCCTGATTTAGCTGTCCTCTCCTCCTTGTTACTGACTTAAGTCCTACTGATCTGCCTCCTGCTGCCTTTATCCAGGTTCATCGGCTCCCTTCCTGCCCAGGTACAGAGCCTCAAATGAATTCTTAAGTCATATCACTTCTTCCTGGTCATTGCCTAGATGTAAACAGGACTTCTACATGGAATAGATGCCCCAATCTTTAAAACTCAAACCACTTAAAAATCTCCAGGTTTATCCCCACTCCAGACACTGAGACTGATCTCATCTATAATCAGGTAATTGTTACAAAAAAATTGTCTATATGATCTCTGAGTCTGATCTTATCTATAATCAGGAAATTAGTTAAAAAACCCCAAAGAAGCTCAGCATTATCTGCCTCAAGGTCTGTCACTCTCTGACCTTGTACCTTCCCCAGCAGTCCTCAGTGAGGACTTTCCCCTGTCACTGGCTGCATTTGCACTCACCTCTCCTACATGGTTATCAATTTCCCCTGCTGTTTCTCTTTGTAGTACTTATCATCCTTCAAAATGTCAAATATGTCATATAGTCCTCTTATTTACTTTTTGTCTCTCTTCACTACAATGTCAACTCCACAGGGGCCATCATTTTACCTATTTTATTCAGGAACTAAAGCAGTACCTGATATAGAATAGACATTCAAAAATACATTTTTGGAATATATCTTTCTTCTAGTAGCTGACTTATTATAGGTGAGGTTATTATCTTGTTTTTCTATGGTAGATCTGTACCTCAATTTCTTGTCCAACATCTATGTCAATTTAGCACTGAGTCTTACTTTCTTCCCCTAGCTAAAGTCTTTCCAGGGATTTACACTCTACGTCAGATCTGAAAAACACAGCTGGCTTGTTGGTACCTTCCATCAAAGCTTCCACATCTGAACTTCCTGTCTACTTGAACCTGCTTCTGACACTAAAGTCCAGATTCAGCTGTTTATGTTTCCCCTGCCACATACCAGTCACCACAGAGACTCCTTGTCATCTTGAGATCACATGATGTAGAAAAAACTCCAACTTTCTAGCCTCTGAGGACTCCTCTGTTTAGTGAATTAGGCAAATTTCTAGAACCTCAAACAATTCACAACTTTCATACTAGAAATATAAAATTACTTTAAAAGACAGAAGTCCTGACAGAACAATATTTATCACCTACATTTTCAGGGTGTGCTAGTATTCCAAGAGCTTATAATACAGATAGTCATTATTAGATGAAGGCAAAAATGATTATTGTATAGTCCTATATTATGGTACAGGACTGTCATTCTTGGTCTCTAACTTCTCAGGACCATTTTTTTTGGATATTTTATATTAAATAATATTAAGAATTCTCTTGTCTTAAGTCTATGTGTTTGTATACATAGTAAATGTATATTAGATAATAAAAATCTTAGGGATGAGTTTTTAGGAGGTCCTTTAGTAACAGAAAGATCTCTTGGCTAAGAGACACTAAAATCATCACATTGGGAGCTTGTGAAAAATAAGACATCAGAAAATAGAAAAAAATCTTTAGAATATGTTGTTGTTGTTAGGTGTCATTGACTCAGAGTCCAACTCTTAGTGACTCTGTGTACCATGATGAAACACTATTGTCAGTGCTTCTCTATTATTCATAGGGTTTTCAATGGCTGATGGTTTCCTGGGAGTGGGTTGCCAGGTCCTTCTACCAAGCCTATAGCATCTGGTGGTCTCCCAGGTGGTCTCCCATCCTTGTACTAACCAGGCCCAACCCTGCTTAGCTTCGGAGATCTGATGGGATCAGGTGCAATAGTGGTATGGCTGCAGGCATAGGATATCTTGTTAGTTAGCTTTGAATCACTGTGAAAATATCACTGTGACCAAAGGTATCTCACATAAAGAACTTAAAGCAGGAAGGCTTTCTTTCAGTTCACAGTTTCAGAGGGTTCAGCTGATGGGCATTTAGTCCCATAGGCTTGGGAAAAACATCATGTAGGTGGCACCTATGGTGAAGGAGAACTGTTCTTCACTTCTTGATAGACAGGGAGCAGAGTAGGCAAAGAAGGTGTCAGGGATAAGACACCCCCAAGAACCTGCCCCTAGTTCCTCTAGGTTCCACTTGCTAAAGTTTCCACAACATCCCAAAACAGCACCACCAACTGGGGACCAAGTATTCAACATATGAGCCTGTGGGGAATATTTTATATTCAAACCATAGCAGAACATCTATCTTGAGATGATCTAGAACTTTTTTTTTTCAGTACTAGGGGGTTGAACCCATGGTTTCACACATATTTTGCAAGTGCTCTACCACTGAGTTTCACCCACAGCCCATTTTTTTACTTTTTATTTTAAGACAATATCTTACTAGTTATACAGGCTGATCTCTGGCCTCCAAATTGCAATCCTCTTGCGTCTGCCTCTCAAGTCACTGGGATTAGATAGCCTCTAATGTTTAATAAGCAAATTGTGTATAATTTCCAGAAACTGAAATATAAATATAGAGGGGATTTTTTCCAAGATCATTATTGCTTCTGGAACTCAGTAAGCTCAGGCTCAACAATCAACCTCAAAATGTCCAAAGGCATGAACACAGGGCCTAGAATGTGAGCTCCTGGAAACTGAATTTAGTCAAGTTCTCATACTACCAACCCAATATCTGGAAAAAAAATAGTCATTCAGTAACTACTGGTGGGATAGAAAAATATTGCTCATGGTAGATAAGTATATTTTAGTTATAGGTAATTTCAGATTTCCAAAGCTCTGAACACTGGAATTGTCTTCAAAATCCTCTAAAGAAATTCTCTGTGTGGGCTTGTGTTGCCAAGCAGCATTGTTGCTTTATATAATCATTCCTTTATGTGTATTACTTGCCTTTCAGTGATTGTCAAAGCAATTTATATAACTACAGAATAAATTTTGATAATGTACAGTTACTGGAAAGATAAACTTCCAGAGACATTAATTTTTGTTTGAGGTTTTCTGTTTTACTTCTACTAAACTCTTTATACAAAATTAAATTAGACAAATGAAAAGGAACACGGGGGCATGTTTATAATATCAAAATAAAAATAATGAAAAAATGTCCAAGAGACAACTTCTAGTCCTCCTAGATACACCTAAATCATTGACAATAGAAATTAATACTTTAGAGCCAGGTGTAGTGACCCATGTCTGTAATCCTAGAACTTGGGAAGCTGAAGCAGGAGGATCAAAAGTTCAAGGCCACCCTGAGCTACAGAGTGAGACCTTGTCTCAAAAAAAATTATATTTAAAAATAATTGGTTATAAAATACAGCTTTGATTCCACGTATGTAAGAGAAACAATGTAAGGTAAAAACAAAAATGACAATAGGAAATGTCCATAGTTAAAGGTGAACATCTAACAATGAAAATGCCTAGAACTATAACCTTGAATTCAGCATAATTGGGTTTACTATCAATTCCTAAGATAGTTTAAACACCAAAAGCATATAGCACTCATTACAGGAGAGTTATCCTTCAGTGTAAACCTTCAACACAAGGTTATAACAAGTCTTTCACACATAACATTAAAGAAAGCATTTTAGGATCATCCTGAAAATAAAGAGGAATTTCATCATCTCATGTTTTCTGGTCTACTTGCAGTTTTCTAAGAAAATAGATTTTTTCAATAGGAAATAGGCATTCTGGAGCCAGAATTATGACACTTTCTGAATCTGATTATCAATTCCCTTTAAAGGAAGGAAAGTTTTTACCTGAAACAAAGCTGAAGTTCAAAATTAAGGCACATAAAAACCCATTGCCTATTATATTTTGTATTTGAAGATTTGTGAGATAGATGAGACAACCAGAAAACAACTCAAATGGCAGCCATTAAAATACTGAATGTTAGCCAAGCGTGGTGGCACACACCTGCAATCCCTATGAGTCAGGAGCTGGAGACAGGAGGATCTCAAGATCAAGGGTAGAAGCCACCTGTGCAACTTAGTGAGACCCTGTCTCAAGATTTCAAAAAGGGATTTGGTGGAACAGCTTAGTGGTAGAGAACTTGCCTAGCATATGTGAGGCCCTGGTTCAACTTCCCCCACACTGAAAAAAAATAGATAAATATTTTCTTATGTTTATAGTTACATCAAAATCTAATCATTTAGGATAACAGCCTTATTAGCAAATTGTTTGATAACTCTTATTCTCTGGTAATGCAAATTAACAATTCAAATTTTCCTATTTTCTATATTGTTTATACAATCTTGAATTACACACAACAGAGATCTTAATGTCTCTGATCATAAACATGATATTCTGAAAATTGAATTTATTTTCTGCTTTTAGATCCTTTATCTTTACTTCATAAAAATATCTGTTTTATAAAGAATTTCCATGGTTTCCTAGATGCACTTAACTAACAATTTGATACTAGGTATGTTCTTCCAAAAAACTCACCCAGAGTTTAATCAATTGTTGGAATCCACAACTGCTTTTATAATGTAAGAAATTCTAAAATTGTGCCATCCAATAGAATAGTCACTAGCTATAGCGACTGTTTAAGTTAATGAAACATAAATCCTGTTATCTGATCCTGCATGATCTCAGAAGCTAAGCAGGATCAGCCTGTTTGTCGTTAGATGGGAGATCACCTGGGAATACCAGGTATTGCTGGCTAGGGAGAAGAACCTGGCAACCCACTCCTGAAACATTCTGCCATTGAAAACTCTAGGAATATCAAGAAGCACTGACATATTGCCAGGCATGGCCCAGTGTCAGGGAGTGTTTGTCCTCCTGTGGATAGGGTCGCTCTAAGTCAGATCCGATTCCCAGCCTCTAACAACAACAACAACAAAAGCAAATACAATTCAAATTATAAATTTGATTCATGGTAAGGCTCCAGGTAAAAAGAAGTAACCATATTTCACTCTTTTTTCCCACTAAGTACAACTATAAAACCTAGAAAGACTGCATGAGGCAAACAGTTAAAAATCGAAAAGAAAATAGCAATAGGTACATCAAGCAAGAACACCAGAATTTGAAATACCAAGAAATCACAGATAAGTTTGCCATTCTTCTGGAATTCAATGCAGCCTGAGACACAGAAGTGAGCACTGTGGCACAAACACACAGAGTCCCAGGAGAAGCACAATAGGCATGAATGAGTATAAGGAAAAGGAACTGGGAATGTTTAGGGCGTGGAGAAGTCTAGTTCCTCCTTTTCCAGCCCCCAAGCAATCTCAGGGCAGAACTGGCAGGGACAACTATGAGACCCTGCCAGAGACAAAACTCTGAAGGAAGGTTAGTTTCTTTCCTGTTCATTGAAGCTGCAGTTGAAAGAAGATTAGGACAAAATGACATTGCTCATCAACATGACACAATTATTAGATTATCTGACAAGGACTAAAACACACTAGCAATTGTGAATAGTTTCATAATAAATGTTAAAAAGGTCTTGGCAAGTAAATGCTATATATGAAAAAGACAAAAGAAAAAACAAAATAACTGATATAAAAATACATTGGATGGTGCTATCATTTGCATATACCCCAAGGATTAATTATGATTAAAAGTTTGGTCCCTAGCATGGTGCTGCTGGAAGTAGTGGAACCTTTAGGTGATGGAATCTATGGGGAGGTCCATAGGTCACTAGACACATGAGGTAGTTTGTATGCCACCCTTTGATAGTTCTCATGTGACCCCCTGAGTTCTTGCCAGAGGACTATCATAAAAGGAGCAAGCCTGGCCCTGCTGATCCTCCTTCTCTCTGCTCCTGCACACCTGTGACTATCTTCTCCTACACATGATCCTTCCATGATACATCACCATCTGTTACTCTCACTGGAGGCCAAACAAATGGAGAAACACAATCCAGGACATTGAACCTCCAAAATTATGAGCTAAAGAAAAATTCCTTTGCATAAATGAAGTGCTTCAGATACTTAGTTGTAGTAACACAGAATGGAAATGTCAGAGAGCCAATGAATTTGAAGATGGAATAGTAGAATTATCCCATCTGAATAATGGAGAGAGCATAAAAGAAACTATGAATAGAGCTTCAAGCATCAATGAGGCAACAGCAAAAGGTTTTATGTCACATATCAGAGGGCCAGAGAAAGATGGGAAACAATAAGGTAATGAAAAATATTTGAGAATATAATGGCTGAAAATTTCCCAATTTGTTGAGAAAAATAAACCTACATATTAAAAAAAACAAGCCTTAAACAAGGTAAATGCTCAGAACCTATGCCCATATACCATAATCAAATGGGTAAAAGCCTAAAGATCGGGAAAAAAAGAATCTTGAAGGCAGCCAGAGGAAATACCACATTAACTCTACACAAATAATGATTCAATTCATTGTGTATTTCTCAAAAATCATGGAGGCCCAAACAAAGTGGTGATGTTTTTTATGGTACTGAATGACGGTAAACACAGAATTCTACCATCTACTAAAACTATTTAGAAACAAAGGTAAAGTAAAAACTTTGTCAGGTGAAGGAATACCAAGAAAATTCTTATCCAGAAAATGTTCCCTAAAATAACTATTAAAGCAAGCTCTTCAGACTGAGTGAAATGATATTACTAGAAAGTTAGAACATCAAACAAACAAAAAAATGAATGGCAAAGAAAATGATACCTTAATGGTATCTGAATGGTGTCTTAAAAATATGATGACTATTCTCCTCTTTGGGCTGGGATTTAGCTCAGTTGGTAGAGCGCTGTGCTGCAGTCTCTGAGGTCCCGAGCTCAATTCCCAGCACCGCAAAAATGGGAGAAGGACCTGGCAATCCACTCCCAAGGCAATCCCGAAACAGTCAACCATTGAAAACCCCATGAGGGTTGTTAGGTGCCGTCGAGTCGAATAACAACAACAACAACAACAACAATTCTCCTCTTAAATTACTTAAGATATGTTTGATTATTGAAAATAAAAACTGACAGATGGGGTGTATGGTATAGATATAATATTTTGATACCTATGGCAAAAAGTGAGTGAATAAAGGGAACTTAAAGGTGGTATTATTTTTACATTCCAATTGAAGTGGTAAAATATCAACTAAATTATGTTGTGAAAAGTTGTTTAGCTAGTTTATAGTCCCTAGAACTATCACTAAAGATATTATATATCATACAGTAAAAAAGGTAATAAAAATTCAAACAAAATATTATAAATATCTTCAAATTGACCCCAAGAAGATCAGAAAAAGGGAAATAGAGAACGAAAATACAAAAA
>VMDO01018996.1:25098-40891 GCA_007922755.1 Pedetes capensis | reverse complement strand
CAGAAAATGGCAAATGCCACCATCAGGGAATTTTTATTTTTATTTATTTATTATTTTAGATAGGTGGTTGCTCAACATACCATTGGGTTTTAGGAAAATCAAGAAGGAGCAAGCATGCAAGGGCCAGATGATTAAGCCGAAGAAGAAAAAGATGATGTGGGAGATAGGAAAATGGCAGAAAAGTTCACAAGAAAAGGAGATCAGGACAAAGAATGTCATCACCTATATTACCATTTCTCTTAAAATGTCAGGTATGCCCCACCTCACACTGCAGGATCCTCCCTGCCCCAAATCAACTGGAACATCTACTTTTATAGGCTTACCTTAAACTTGAAATTTATCAGCCACCTCCAAAGACATTAATAAAAGCCACAGATTCCCCTCTATCAAGATGTACTCAGGTAAAACTTGTATATTATACATTAATCTTGCTATAGTATAATACCACACTACCAACTGATTTGAATTTTTATTTTAAAAAATTCTTTACAAAGATACATCAATAGTGTTTTTCCTATAAACTATAAGAAAACTATTCATCTTTGGGTCAAGATATTTGTTTTCAAGTACAAACCGAATGCCTGCCTATATTTTATTTTAGCTGCTGAATTGAGTTCTTCTGATGTTGAAAAGAAACAAACTGCTTATGGGAACCAATATTTCACGCTGCTCGCTACTCTAACTGTGAAAGGCAACTTTATCCATACTTGACATGACAGGTTATGACTTCTAAATTATTTTTCTTACTCTGTTCACTAGAAAGTAAAAAGGTTTCATGACACTGGAAAAAGTAGGACATGAACAATTCAGGAAGTTATAAGCCCAAGACATTAATACTGGTGCAAAATTGGGGTCTCATCAGACCTTATCTATGCAATGAAAACAGTCAAACAAAATACATAGTATACACTTACTAAGTCTTGGGGTCAGATTTCAATATCCCTACTATGATGGTGTCTGCAGCCGTAGCCCAGTGGCATCTGATCCCATCAGATCTCCAAAGCTAAGCAGGGTCGGGCCTGGTTAGTACTTGGATGGGAGGCTACCTGGGAAAATCAGGTGCTGTAGGTTTTGGAGATGGACATGGCAACCCACTCCCAGAAATCAATCTGCCATTGAAAAACCTATGAACAGCAGAGAGGCACTGACAATAGTGTTTCACCTGTTGTATGTAGGGTCACTATGAGTTGGATACTGACTGGACAGCACCTAACAACAACTATAATGGTACACTCGGGCTGGGGTTTAGCTTAGTTGGTAGAATGCTGCTCTGTACTCTCTGACACCTTGAGTTCGACCCCCAGCACCATAAAAATGGGAGCAGGACCTGGCAATCCACTGCCCCCAAAATTCCGAAACAATCAGCCATTGAAAACCTTTAAGAGTCGCTAAGAGTTGGACCCAATTGGAGGGCACCTAGTAACAACAACAGTGCAGGGGGGCAAAGAATAAATGAACTATTAGATTAAGTCTTTATTTGATAATCAAAAGCAAACACAATTTCTACTGAAATGTTCTCCTTTAGAGGACATTTCTTTATAGGATTGTTGTTCTGTCTGATCTCGGAAGCTAAGCAGGGTCGAGCCTGGTTAGTCCTTGGATGGGAGACCACTTGGGAATATCGGGTTCTGTAGGCTAGGGGGAAAGATCTGGCAGCCCACTCCTGAAACAATCAGCCATCAAAAACCCTTATGAATAGCAGAGAAGCACTGGCAATAGTGCCAGGCATGGCACAGTGTCACGTAGTATTTCCCTGTGTTGTAACACAGGGTCACTGTGAGTCAGACTTGACTTAATGGCACCTAGTGACAACAATCTTTACAGGATAATAGTGAAAATGGAAAGTCTCTTAAGACATTCACTAATAACTAATTTCAGCTATACTTCACCTCCACAGCCTCCAAAAAATAATGTAGATTGTATTAGCAGTCCTAATTCTTCATTCCCCCCTAGAGCTATACCCTTTGCCATGAGGCTACAAGTCTTCCCATAAAACTATATACTTCCCAGCCCCTGACCCCAACATCAGCAATGTGACTTGCCAATCAGTAAAATATGCAAAAGGTCTTGCATGCTTCCACTTGCTCTCTTGAGCCTCTGCCATCACCAAGAAAGGGCTTGTCTGAACTAGACTATATAGTTACACCTCAATTTACAATGGGGTTACATCAAGATAAGCCTATCATTAGCTGAAAATATTGTAAGTGGAAAATACACTTAATACATTTAACCTACTGAATATGCTAGCTTGACAATACAGTACACTGTAGAGTGTTAGTTGTTCCCCCCACCCTGGGATCCTATGACTGATTGGAAGCTGTGGCTACCTGCCAGTGCCCAGCATCTCAGGATCATATTTTACCACATATACTAGCCTGGGAAAAAGATCAAAATTCAAAACTTGAAGTATGGTTTTTACAGAATGCACATCATTTGCACACCATTTTCAAGTCGGAAAAATTATAAATCAAGCCATCATAGTTGGGGATCTGTATTCCCAGGAAAAAAGGAAACAGGAAGTAGAGCTGCCCCAGATAAGAGGCACTAGCCAAGCACAGCTTAGGACAGATCCATTAGCCAGCTCACTGACACATGAAGCAACCCAGGCAAGATGAACAGAGCCCAGTCAACTCAAAAGCATAAAGCTACAATACTACATTTTACAACCCTACTGCCCTAGTATCCAATCCCATCAGACCTCAGAAGCTAAGCAGGGTCGGGCCTGGTTAGTCCTTGGATGGGAGACCGCCTGGGAATACCAGGAACTGTAAGCTTAGGAGAAGGACCTGCAATCCACTTCTGAAACAATCAGCCATTGAAAACTGTACAGCCATTGAACTGTATGAACAAAGAAGCACTGACATAGTACCAGGCATGGCATAATGTTGAGTAGTGTTCCATTCTGTTGTACTTAGGGTTGCTATGAGTTGGATCTGACTCAATGGCACTTAATAACAATACCATATGATTATTATAAGCCACTAGGTTTTAACACAGCTAGTTATACAATTAGCCAACCCATAAATATATACTCTTCCATTTACTTCTTGAAAATAGAAGAATTTTATATGCACAAAGGATTTTCTGATCAAAACATAAGTAACTTTCAACAAGCACTTCTATTTTACATAGAACAGTTTCTACATAATAAATCAGTGTGATCATATTTTGTCTATCAAGTTTGGGTTTGCTCAGTACAAGAAATACTAATAGAGCAACCAACATATTTATATAACAGGCATCAGGAGCACAGAATAGAGGTAAGAACTCAGCATCTATCAAGGGCTTGGGAATGCCAAGATAAAGAGCCAAGTCTCTGCCAAGTGCTTGCCTAAATCCAGCTGTATTTAATCTGATTTCATATATTGTTGTTGTTGTTGTTGTTAGGTGCCGTCGAGTCGGTATCCGACTCATAGCGACCCTCTGTACAACAGGGGAAACACTATTGTCAGTACTTCTCTGCTGTTCATAGGGTTTTCAATGGCAGATTGACTTTTGGGAGGGGGTTGCCAGGTCCTTCTCCCAAGCCTACAGCTTCTGGTGTTGCCAGGCGGTCTCCCATCCAGGTACTAACCAGGCCCGACCCTGCTTAGCTTCTGAGATCTGATGGGATCGGATGCCACAGGGTTATGGCTGCAGGCGATTTCATATATAGGAAGCATCAATAGAACTTGAATTCTACAAAAACCTTCAAAGTTCCAATACTATGTAATATTTGAAGATTTTAGACAGATAATAAAATTGAAAGGCAAAGATCCCTTAAATCCTAGAAGAAAACAGAAAATAATAATACAGTATATTTTTCTATGGAAGGTGTCAAGATTAGATTCTTTTTTCAGCTAACAATGAATTTTGATCAAATTGACTACTTTTCTCCATCCCTGCTGGAAGTTTTCTTTTCCCAACTTCCCTTGGAATGCCATGAATTCAATGTGTGAAAAAGAAGAATGACATTACTCTGGGAGCTGTGCAGTGATCTAGGAAAGAAGATTAATTTTTAAAATCCGTTTCAGCTAATTTTCTGTATAAACATGCTTTTTATACTCCAAATTTACAATTACATTAATAACAGAATAACAATCTTAAGCATTTAATAATGTTAATCTTCCCTTATAGATAAGTCTTACATATTTTTTCTTCCTATGAAAGTGTTCTTTGGCCAGCTATACCTGAATAAATCCAAGAGATTTTCTAAAGTTTGTAAGATTTTTAAAAATGTTACCTTCTTCCTTTAAAACAAACACTACAGATGATTATTTTGATAGGGAAATGTAAATAAAATAATAATAATAATGTTTCAAATATCTTTACATGTTTAAATTCACCTAAGTCCCACAACCATCCTGTGACAAAGGTGCTGGTATCATCTCCCTTTTATAGAAAAGGAGCTGAGGCATAGAATGGTTTCTTAGGTTGCCCAGGATCACAGAGCTAGAAAGTGGTAGAACCAGAAATTAAAGGCAGAAAATCTGGCTCCAGAGTATTTATACAACTAGGCTAGACTGCCTGACCCTATTCACTGAAAAAGCAAAAGGCTGCCTGGCCCCTCTCCTACTACATATCCTTTTCACACCTTCAGATTGACTCATGAACACAAAAATAAATAAATAAATTAATTAATTAATTAATTAAAATTGAGAGCAGAAGGGCAGGGGAACCCTTTATGTACAAGCCACAGAGCTTTGGGCACTGGAAATACTCTACTAGTGAGGCCAGCAGATATTAGCCTTCTCTGGGCAAGTAATGAAATAAGCAAGTAGTTAAAATAAAATATAAAGAATGAAATCCCATTTAGTGCTTGCAGCTGTTACACTGTGGCATCAGATCCCATTAGACTTCAGAAGCTAAGCAGGGTTCGTCCTGGTTAGTACTTGGATGGGAAACTACCTGGGAACATCAGGAGCTGTAGGCTTGGGAGAAAGACCTGGCAACCCACTCCCAAAATATAATCAGCCAATGAAAATTCTATCAATAGCAGAGAAGCAGGACAATAATGTTTTGTCTGTTGTACCTAGGGTTGCTATGAGTCGAATACCGACTTGATGGCACCTAACAACAACAATCTCATTTAGAAATTACAAACCACCACCCAGAGGAAATGGCACTTAAATTGAGATCTGAAAGATGAATAGATGTCAGCCAAAGAGTAGAGGAAAGTCATTCATAAAGGCCAGCAGACAAGAGAGACCCCAAATCAGCTCCTTTGCCTGAAGCTCACAGTAGGGCAGAAGAAAATGACAAGACATGAGCTCCTTTTATATGAAGGCTAACAGGAAATGGTTAAGGAGCATAAGGAAGGGAATCACATATTTTCACATTTTTAAAACATAGTCATGAGAGCTATAATTGGGGAGGGGATCCTAAGCCCCTCCAATATCCAGTTCAGAGGAAGAGTCCCTAATCATCTCTCTTCTCACTTCCATAGAAATTTACAGAAAAGCTTCCAGCAAAGGTACACAGACTCCACACTCAGTTATACTTTTGTCTGCTCTGGTTCCTCCCACCATACAAAAATTCCTCCCTTGCTCCCTTAACTCCTCCAGGTTCTGTCCCATTTCCTTCCTCTGTTATAGTTTGGATCTTAAATGTCCCCATAGAGCTCATGAGTTGTGGGTCCCCGATGCAGCAGTGTTCAGAGATGGGGCCTTTGGGTGGTGAGTGGATCCTGAAGACCCTGACCACATCAGTGGATTGACCCACTCATGGACTCATGACTTAATGGGCCATTGGGAGGTGGAGGGAGCTTTCAAAGGTGGGAGCTAGTTGGAGGAAACAGATCACTGAAGGATATCCCTTGAAGGGCACATTCTGTCATTGACCCCTTTCTCTTACCCCGTGCTTCCCAGCTGCCAGGAAGTAACCACTTTACTCCACCATGCACGCATTCTCTGCCATGACCTTCTGCCTCACCACAGGCTCAGAAACAATGGAGCCAAATGACTAAGGACTGAAACCTCTGCAACCATGAGCCCAGATGAACTTTTCCTCCTCATAAATTATCTCAGAAATTTTTTAACTGCAATGGAAACCCAGCACATTTTCAGTCTCCACCCATTCCAGTCAGACTTTCAGTCCCTTTTGTTCCACTGAAACCATTCTTGTCAAGGTCTCTGACAGTCTCAGTGCTGCTAAATCCAAAGGACACTTGTCCATGTCATCTGGCCAAGATTCTTAGCAGAGAGCTGTTGCCTTATTTGGACCATTTTGAAGGAAAGTCCCTGAAAGTCTAACTAATGTTTAGTTGGTCACTTTTTATTACCTGAGCTTAAGTTTCATTCTGTTCACATAGGAACCCAGGCTGTTATTGCTGCTTCAGTCTAATGGCCTCCCATTTAATTATCTTAGGAAAAGAAATCAAGCATCTATCATATCTGATTTTATGTCTCTAATTTGAACAGAGAAGTATTTGTTAATTTCATGAACTTTCTGGTATGCAGATTAGCAGTGAAATCCAGAAGAATTATTTCCAGGGAAAAATCCACTGTATTAAATCAGTAATTCAGGAAGCAGATGCATAATTCTGCATGCAATTTTACTCTTTAGGATTTTATCCCAAACCATAACTTTAATGCTTATTAGAAGATAAAGGGCAGCTAAACTCTCTAGAGATGCCTGGGATGACGTTTCTTTCTCATTTGCTCTTTGGATCCAATGAATGCTTTTAGCAGAAAAGTTGATTCCAACTTTTTCCTTAAATTTTGCCCAGTTAGAAAAAAGTTAAAAGTAGTACTTGTGTGTATTTTTGTTTAATTTGTGGACAAAGACGTATAGACAGGTGCAAAAAAGAAATCTTCCTTTGCAATCCAGAATTCATTGTTCAGTATGAGTTTTGGTACATATAAGAAAGAATATAATGTGACTCAACAGCACCTAACAACAGCAATGGTACCTAACACAGTTTAAAGTGATGAGGGTATTGAAAACCATTATCATGGTTCCAAGAATAAACAGTTAATAATTTGAAATCATAA
This sequence comes from Pedetes capensis, assembly GCA_007922755.1. Lineage (NCBI taxonomy): Eukaryota > Metazoa > Chordata > Mammalia > Rodentia > Pedetidae > Pedetes > Pedetes capensis. The sequence continues at coordinate 33,920 of VMDO01018996.1, read as the reverse complement.
GTCATGAGAGAAATCTCAGCTTTATTGAATCATGCCAATGCCAAAATTGAAGCATGCCAATTTTCATATTGTGATCCATGAAGATATCCTTGTTTTCAAAAGGCTTAACAACAACTATTTTGAGAATGTAAGGTCTGCAGCTGAAGATATGTCTTGTTATGATAGGATCATATATAAACATGGTATTGGCCTACCCCACAGATTTGTACTATTCCTGAGTGTTATAATTTAGGAATGGGTATGATCTGAACTCATGTTAAGAAGTGAGTTAATAAGCAATAGAGAACCTGGCATAAAGTAAATTGCTTGAAGAAATTAGATTCCAAAAATTTCAGGTGGGGTGCTTTGAAGTTGTCATCAGTATGCCCACAATTAAAGTGGAGATACGAAGCTTAAATGAATTGTGGGCTCATAGAACAAGTAGATTAAGATTTAGTTCTTTTAAAAAGGGGCTATCTTAAACAGAAATCTTGAATTTCAGCTTTAAAGGAACTAAGGCAACCATGATGGGCAGGGAAGGAATTAAAATATGAAATCCTAAATACAAAAAGAAAAAAAGAAAGAAAGAAAAAGCTAAAGGAACAACACAAATTGAAAGCTGTGTTATTTGCAACCTCATTTCATAACTCAGTCATGACTTTTATTTCTCTACTCTTTACATAATGAAGCCTGCTCCATTCCTAAATGCAGGCAACACTTCATCCTCCAAGTTTAACAAATGAGGGAGTCCCAGTTGTCTCTCCTACCAGACTTAGCAACACAATTCTGCTTTCACTGACAAAAGGGGAATGTGCCCTTGCATTTAAAGGTAAGTGCATGCTTGCTCATGAAAAATCCCATTTGTTCTCTAAGTTACCCAAGCTAATAAGGAGGTAAATTTTGTTTGAATACAACTGAAGACTAAAGTTGCTAATCAGTTGGGTATGTGATCAATCAATGTGTCACTGAATATCCCGGGACACCTCCCACATCTAGCACAAGCTGCCCCTGCCCTAAGCATCTATTGTGCCCTGCAGTGAATCTGGTCCATCTCTCCTGCTCTCATTTCACCTGTCCCTTCAGGTTTCTGGAGGAATAGTGATGTTGTGGCTTTTGAAGGGATGGGCACAGATGAGAAGCGCAACATATGGCCTGGATGCTGGTGCAAGCCTTCCTTAAGCAAATTCTTCCCCTGTCCCCATTCCTTTTCCCCTTCCAGAGCAGAGCCTTCCCATCTCCTGGAGCCTAATAAGGGTTATACTGCCTGTGGCTGCCTTCTGACCCTCTTGCTCATGGTCTCAAACTTCTACTTTTTCTACAACTCCCACCACTGCAAATTTCAAATTACATCCCCTGAATCTCAAGTAAATGGTAGAACGAAAACAATTTAATTACATTAACTTATACCACATATTCATTCATTCAATTTGCATTTCTTCAGAGAGATCATGATTGAGATATCATTCAACTTGCATTTCTTGCCATGATGTCAGATATGGAATGGTAGGAGACAACGATGGTTATAAATGATATTTACAAACTAACTAGGGAGCAATATAGAGCTACCCAATCTCCCAGACCTGTTGTCAACCCAAATGATTTTCAGTTGGTAAAAATGTAAACTCTGTGCTGTGTGGAGACAATAGGAAAAGGGAGAAAGGAGCAGATGGTGGAAAAGGAAAATTTACCTAATTCCTCCCTTCAGGCTACTGTCCTTATGCCTCTAAAGAACCAGGGAGAATAAAGGGAAATGTGTCCATAAATCAATTTCATCTCCCAGTGGAAGGATAAGAGTTTTATCAAATTCCCTTTACACCACTATGCCTTTGTTACTGTAACCCAGGGGATATCCCTAGGCTCTATGGTAAGGAATAGTCCTCTAGACTGGTGGGTCAGAGGAAATGGAATCTTTCTATGGGTAGGAATTGGACCAGTCCTATTTTACATCCCCAGCAACACCAAGCACAGTATCTTGTGTAAAGTTGATCACTGATGAGTTTATTTCTACTGGAGGAACTAGTAACACATAATCAGCTATGGAACAATTCTCTCTGACCCTCCTGGTGCCTCCTACAATAGCCCCCAGTGCAGTGCTTTTACGCCTCAATGAAGGGGGGCACCTACCAGGGAAGAGGAACAGGTGCCACTCTGCCTTGTGGCATACTAGGTTCTACCTGTGCCAGCCACCAACAGCTTGGAGCAGAAGCACCACTTCAATCAAGAAGTACACAAACCATGCCTCCTGGGGCTCTTGATTATGGCCTCAGAGCAAGTTCAGCATCTTCCCCAGTTCTCTTTCTCTTTATTCAGCACCCCTCTCTGGGTTGCCCTGGAAAAGAAGGCTAGTAATGGCTGTTACCACCAGCAGATCTCCACTGCTGTGGGAGTTACTCACATATCAGTAATAATTATGAGCATGCTGTACTTTATTGTAAGTTATACTGATTACAAGACTAAACTACTTTCATGTTTCTCAGTCACTATAATTTTTTTTTTTACTTCAAGAAGATAATTCGTTTAAGCCCAATTAAGAATGCTGGTTATAGCTCCTTTTTTTAGAGAATGATCTATAGACCAGAAGCAATGACATTTCAAAGATAGAAACTGTCCTAAAGGAAGTGGCTTTTGTTTTGTTTTGTTTTATTGGTCATTGTGTTTTTGTTTTGTTTTGTTTTGTTTTGTTTTGGAACAGAGAATAAAAGAAAAGACATGCTTTTTAAGAATTGGTATTCTATTGATGTTCAGATATCTTTTATATTAGGACTGGACACCATCTATCAATCAACTAACGTCTGAAAAATTCAAACAAGGAGTCTGGGAAAGAATAATTGTGATGATCCAAAACATAGGTACTTTTGTATTTTTAGACAATTCCACTTCAGCTCACATTTACGTATACCTTCATTTACTCATCACCTGCCAGATTTTTATTAAAGAAGTAATTAGTTCTTCAAAAACAGAGCTTCTGTATCATGTTAAGCAATACAAGGTGCTGACCTTTGCACACCTTTTTAATAATGATCTTCTTATACTTTTAAATAGAGAATGATTAACTAAAAATATCTTTCTGTCTAAGTAAAAAGTTCTCATGTTAAAGTTCTTTTGGTAATGTCAGAGAAGAAATTCATTCCTAAAATAAAATATCCTGGTTGTGGATTTTTGAGTCAGAAATTTTGAACAGGTGGGGCTATCTGAGTGACAGACTGTCTAATTCAAGAAAAGCAGTTTCTGACACTCAGTGGCTTTAAGTAATGGAGATGCCCCAGTGATTGCCACACTTCCCCCAACCATCAGGTCTGGGTATGAGGTTTCTAGCCCCTTTTGTCCTTTGTACAATCTTAATAACCTTACCTCAGAACTGCACATCTAAAATAACTAAAATGAAAAGATAATTTTTCAAATCATTTGCTCTTAAACTCAAAAAGCTTCAAGCATCTGGTTTGCAGTGGGTTTTACTTTTAAAGTGTTCTTTTTTTATTTTCCTTTTTTTCTGAGATAGCATCTCACTACTACACAGTCCAGGTTGCCCTCAAACTTGCAATTCTCCTGCCTCAGCCTCCCACTCAGCCTTTCAAGTATTAGGATTCTAGGTATATGCCACCACACCTGACCAAAGTGTTCTATCTTTCTTAATAGTATATTTTGGGAAGGGGGGATAATAACCCACAAATTACAATATAGTATTAAGATTTTACAATCAAAACAGAGAATAGACCAAGTCTTTAAAATCTACAACTGCATCTGGACATGGTGATGTATGTCTCAGCTTTTGGGAGGCTGAGGCAGGAGGATTGCTGGGAATTCGAGATCAGTCTGGGCTACACAGTGAGTTCCAGGCCAGTCAGAGCTCCAAAGCAAGACCTTGTCTCAATAAAAAAGAAAGATTTCTTTTTTTAAATTCTCCTACTATTAGGAACAAATAAAATCTTATAAATACTTCTCATAATAACTCTTTACCCTCCCAACCCCTCCAACCAGACAGGTGTGGACATGGTGGCACCTGCCCTGTAATCCCAGAGACTTGGGGAAGCTGAGACAGGAGGATCACAAGTCCGAGGCCAGAGGCAGCCTGTGTAATGTAGAGAGGCCTTGTCTCAAAATAAAAAATAAATAAAAAATGGGCTGGAGGTGTAATCAGGTGATAGAACACTTACAAAGTATGTGCAAGGCTCTGGGTTCAACCCCTAAATACTACACACACACACACACACACACACACCCACACACACACACACACACCCCCCTCTATTCACTGTAGAAACCAGTGTAGACTTTACCACTTAAGGGGTGGCATGCCCTAACTGGAACATAACTGGTAACATCAGGTCACTAAGACCCTTTTTAAGGATGTATAGGTATCTCTTTTTCTTGGCTTTATGTTTTAGTTTAACCCTTTCTTAAAATACTTTGTTTTGATTTCAAAATATATATTTATTAATATTTTATAAACAAAAACTCTTATATTACAATTTATTAAATTGAAAGTAACTCAAAATGTCTTTGGTACTTAAAGTGAAAGTCACTTTTTTTAACTGAAAGTCATATTTTAAACTGGAACTTTATTCAATTATGGACTAAAATAAAAAGACAAAATATAAAGCCACTTGCGACAAAAAGAAATATCTATATATCCTCGAAAAGGATTTGGGTGGTAGTGACCCAATACCACTAATTATGTTCCCCTTAGGGCATGTCACCAGTTAAGTGTTACAGCTCAAAATAGATCAAAAGGAAATTTGCCAGAGATATATGGCATATCAAATACAGAAATAATAAAGCTAGATAAACTAGATCCATATTCTAACAGTAACAATCAATCAGCTAACAGCTATTGAGTATATCTATGAACAAAGCACTGTGCTAAGATTATCCACAACAGCCAAGATATGGAGTCAACCTAAGTGTCCATCAACAAATGAATAAACAAAATGTATTGATTATTATTTAGCCTTTATGAAAGAAGGAAATGCTGTCATTTGTGACAATATGAACAAACCTGGAGAACATTATGATAAGTAAAATAAGCCAGGCACAAGGAGACAAATACCACAGGATCTCATTTTATGTGGAATGTATAAAAGTTAGGCTCATAGAAACAGAAAGTAGAATGGGTGCTACCAAGGCCTGGGGGATAGGAGGGAGGAAGGGGGATTGGGAAGATATTGGTCAAAGTACAAGAATTTCAGTTAAACAAGAGGAATAGTTTGAGAGATCTATGGTAAATAATGGTGACTACAGTTAATAACTAGGAGAAGGACCTGGCAGTCCACTCCCAAGGCAATCCCAAAACAGTCAGCCATTGAAAACCCTATGAGGGTCGCTATGAGTCGGATACCAACTCTACAGCACCTAACAACAACAACAACAACAACAACAGTTAATAACAATATATGTCATAATAAAAATTGCTAAGAGAGTAGATTTTTAAGTGTTCTCACCACACAAAAAAATCAATAGGTGAGGTAATACATATGTTAGCTTGATTAAGCCATTCCACAATGTATATAATGCTTGACATAAATATGTAAATCTACCTGTCAATTACAAAAAGAAAGAAAAAAACAAAAAAAAAAATAAATGTGCAAGATGCTATGAAGCAATTTAAAACAATATGAATATGCCCCAGAGAGCATTAGATCCTATGTGAATGATGAGAGAACCAATTTACAAGATAAATTCAGGGAACAGAAAAGCTATGTTACAGAGTAGGGATGTAGCTCAGTGGTATAGCACTTGGCTAGCTAGCCTAAGGCCATGGGTTCAATTCCTCAGCACTATTTTTTAAAAATAAAAGAAAAGCTATATTGCTGCTTGTTTGCTTTCTTCAGATCTGGATTTCTTACCCAACAAATGAGGAAAATAACATTTAATCCAAAGGATAATGTGAGAAATACATCATATGAATGCATATAAGATGGTGTATGGGGTAGTTTGGTACTTAATTGACCCTCCCTAAACGGAAATAGTGGTTGGTGGCTGATGTCATCTCTGCTCTTCCTGCTATTGATGTTAATAAACAGATCACCCTGAAGAGAGCAATCAGGAAACCTGTGCCTTACACATGATCAGACTTGAAGGACAGATTGTATTTGAATTCTAAATAGATGGGGGGAAAAAGAAACATGAGCATGTTCTAAGGCCTTTCTCTTAAAAAAAAAAAAAAAAAAGTAAGGGGTGAAAGAACCCAGGAAATGTCTACTGGGTCTTCCTTCCAGTCTGCCGTGCAGAAAAGCTACATGCCCAGGGCCTGGGTGTTGGGGCCCAGCCGGGAGAAGGGGAGAGCCGAGGATGATGGAGACGACGAGGCCAAGACTGATGGTCTTGAGCTAAACTTTATTCTCTATACTCATCCTTATATAGCAACTCAAGGAGATACTAAAAATAGCTCACAAAGGTAACTGCAGTGCAATGGACTTTGTAACAGTCATAAGGTTTACAATCAACTTAATTAGCTTTCCAGTAACAGATTAATCCTAAAGATACAATCAAGGAACAAAGTTCAGATCTATACTCATGTTAATATAGTAGCTAAAGAGAAAACAAAGTTCAGCAGAGCCTCTGATGTGTTGTTTCCTCATTCCACCGGTAGCAGAGCTTCCTGCTATGGTCACATCTGTCACGTAGCCATTTATGCAGGCATTGCCTTAGCTCATATCGGGCCTATGGCTCCCGACACCTGGGGAAACTGAATCAGGAACGCAAGGTCGGGAATCACTTGTCTACTGAATCTTGTCAGGACTGTATATTTCTTCCTGTTATTTCAGGAATTAAAAGACCTGAGGGAAAAGTAAGATTAATATTTCTCTAGCCTCACAGAACCTGACGCTTCCACACTCCCGTGGAATTAAGCCCAAATGCAAGAGTGGGCAGTAGGTAGGAAGCAGACTGGGTCTCTATTTCTCCCAATCTCTCTCCCTTTATCTATCGTTTTCCATTTCCCTATTTCACCCAGGAAATTTCTCCTTTCATACTTCAATCCAGCCTTGTGAATTCAAAATTCACTTGCCTTTATTTTGGCCCTCACTATCAAATGTCCTGCCTGCAGCTCTAGCCCTGTGGCATCTGATCCCGTCAGATCTCAGAAGCTAAGCAGGGTTGGGCCTGGTTAGTACCTGGGTGGGAGACCGCCTGGGAACACCAGAAGCTGTAGGCTTGGGAGAAGGACTTGGCAACCCCCTCCCAAAAATCAATCTGCCATTGAAAACCCTATGAACAGCAGAGAAGCACTGACAATAGTGTTTCCCCTGTTGTACAGAGGGTCACTATGAGTCGGATACTGACTCCACGGCACCTAACAACAACAACATCAAATGTCCCAGAAAGTCCCAGAATGTCCCAGAAAGGATTTTTTGGTATGGGGTTTTAATTACATTGTTGTTGTTGTTAGGTGCCAGCAAGTTGGTATCCAACTCATAGTGACCCTACATATAACAGGGAAAACACTATCGTCAGTGTTTCCCTGCTATTCAAAGGGTTTTCAATGTGGATTGTTTTTTGGGAGTGCATTGCCAGTCTGTCTCCCAAGCCTACAGCACCTGGTGTTCCCAGGCGGTCTGCCATCCAAGTATTAACCAGGCCCGACCCTGCTTAGCTTCTGAGATCTGATGGGATCAGATGCCACAGGGCTGCAGCTGCAGGCTTTAATTACACAGGGAAGGAAAAATCTTTTCTCTCAATGGTCTTAGTTTCATTACTGGGCCCTGCAGAATAGACTAAGAAGTAAAAAATAAAAAAATTTAAAAAAAAAACAGACTAATATTGGGAAAAACATACAAATTTTATTTGATATTTTTATGTGCATGGAGGCTTTCCTAATAAAGAAGTGAAGTAGCTAAGCCCAAGAGTTTATATACTCTTCTTAACAAAGGGTGATAAATTATGAAGACACAAGACAAAGAGAAAAGCTCTTGAGACTTCTAAGGGCTGAAAACTGTGGGAAGGTAAATACATGGAGGAAACTCATGGGAAGATGAAGGCTATCTTAGCAAGGTCCATCTTGGTGCTAATTGTCTGGCCATAAAATTTCCCCAGATTAGGGGATTTATGGCAGTCCTTATTTCTCATGAGTTTCTGCTTTTAGTCAGATAAAGGAAGCTCCAGGAAGGCTTTTCAGCATCTGTTGAATCTCAAAAGTTTTCTGCTCAAAATAATCCTTATGCCAAAGTGGCATACTTTGAAGTAACATGCTCTGATCCCTTTCCATTACAGTGACATATAAACAAAATAGCACTAAAACATTTCAAACTTAAGTGCCTTGTCCAGGCTCACCCTGTTATATTCCACATTCCCTTGCAAAAAGATAGTAAGATTTTTACAAAGATGATATTGTTGCTGTTGTTATTTTAATCTTTCTGGGCTCTTCACTTCAGAGTAAACTTTTGAATGGCACTTTTACTAATAAAACTTGAACCAGAGACTTTACATAAAATCTCTTAGACAGTCTCTGTTAAAATTCTTAGTCTTGTGGTTGTTGTTGTTGTTGTTGTTAGGTGCCGTCTAGTCGAGTCCGACTCATAGCGACCCTATGTACAGCAGATCGAAACACTTGCTGATTCTGTGCCAGGCAAACAATCTTATTTATGTTTAAGCCCATTGTTGCAGACACTGTGTCAATCCATCTGGTGGAGGGTTTTCTTCTTTTGCATTGACCTGCCACTCTTCCAAACATGATGTCCTTCTCCAGGGATTGTTCTCTCCTGACTACATGTCCGAAATATGTAAGACGCAGTTTGGCCATTTTTGCTTCCAAGGAGCACTCTGGTTGCACTTCTTCTAGGACAGATCTGTTGGTTCTTTTGGCAGTCCATGGTATATTCAATAGACGTCTCCAGCACCACAATTCA
>VMDO01018996.1:0-24998 GCA_007922755.1 Pedetes capensis | reverse complement strand
GCCAGCTTTCACAACCATATGATGCCACTGAAAATACCATGGCATGAGTCAGACGCACCTTCGTCTTCAATGTGACATCTTTGCTTTTAATACTCTAAAGCAGCAGTCAAGAAATCCAAAGACGCATTGCTCTAGGAAAAGTCTTGTGGTTATGTGTATACATATCCACCAGCTTGTCTTGTAATTTCTACTGCTATTTTAGAGAACAGGAGTGCAGAATACTTATTAGTTTTATATCATTTGTCAAAGTTATAAAAGCACTCTTTCCTCCATGATCTTTAATGAAACTATAGTTGTAAATTTATTTCTTTAAGGGATATTTCTGATCCATACTTAGGCATCAAACATAACCTTTGGAAGTTACCTTTCGTGCATTACTTCTAGACAAAGAAGAAATTGAACTTGTCTTAGTCATTTAATACAAAGAAATGTAACTAACTTCTCAGTCATTTTTTGTTCAAATTACAGTGCCACATTTTCCAAAAAACAGCTTGTTTCTTTCTTTTTAAAATGCTTGAGTTTCATCTCAAGGTTACTGCATGTCAGTGGTAATATATGTGTCTTTCTGTATTCTAATATCACCAGCATTTTTCTGGTTACCTTAACACCCTGGGTTAAACTCAACCTGCAAGTTACTATGGCAACAGAGATAACTGCCTGCTTACCCCAGAATGTTTTGTTGTTAGGTGCTGTTGAGTCAGGTACCACTCATAGCAACTCTGTACAACAGAATGAAACATCCCTCAATTCTGTAAGAGCACATGATCTTTTTTATGTTAAAGGCCATTGTTGCAGCTACTGTGTCAGTCCATCTAGTTGGGGATCTTCCTGTTTTCATTGACCTGCCACTCTCCCAAACACAATGTCCTTCTCCAGGGACTGCTCTTTTTAAATCACATTTTTAAGGATAATTTTCCTCACAAAGAATTGTTTAAATTGTTTCGAAGTTATAACAATTTTGTTTTTGATGACAAATATTAGAGAGAAAAGCATATTTCAGAACTCCAGATCAGGATTATGATGCTGACAGCAGACAGATGCAGCTTTATTGGGCAGCTCCTTGTTAGTTCTAGTCCACACCCCATGCACAGATTTTGGGCAAGGTAACAGAGGCACCTCACTTAAACCAAGGCTATGGACTGGCAAACTGTTCACACTGTCCTCTCCTTTCACCTAAACTTCTTTTCTTTTTCTTTTTCCAGATTTCTTTGAGGCAAGTTGGCCTCAAACTTGTGGTCCTCCCACTTAAGCCTCCTGAGTGCTGGGATTACAGACATGAGCCACTTAACTTATTAACTTATAAGTTAACTCAGCTCAATTTATTTTCATACCATGATATTTCAGTATGTTGCCATGAAAAATGGCTTCTCCTGTACTACTGAAAGGAAAATAATTTCTTTCCTACTATCAATTTAATTTTACCCATTAACATTTGTTAGTATTTATCACATTTGGCTCCAAATTACTTTATATGTTTGTAATTGGGTGGCAGCCCACTGCTTCAGGAAGATCCACTTTCCAATTCATGCAGCTGTTGACAGGCCTCAGTTATTTATGGGTTATTGGCCAAAGGCCTCCTCGTACTCCTGCCCAGTGGGCTTCTCCATAGGGCAGCTCACAAAATGGTAGCTGATTTCCCCCAGAGTGAGCAATCCAGTGGAGAGACAGAAAAGAGAGAGAAAATACAACAGGAAGAGCCCAACACAGCCCCATATTTTTATAACCTCACATCAGTGACATTTCATTCTTCTACTATTTTCTCCCCTACATGTCTGTCAGCCTGTCATGCTGTGGGGGCTTTCATGTTGCTGTGCTGCTGAAAGCTGTGCCACAAGTATTCCAGATACCAGCAGGGCCACCCATGGTGGACAGATTTCAGCTGAGCTTCCTTTTTAACATAAAAAACAGGAGAAGGACCCAGCAACCCCCTCCCCAAACAATTAACCATTGAAAACCCTATGAATAGCAGAGAAGCACTGTCAGACATAGTGTCAGAAAATGAGCCTGCCTGGCTGGAAGGCATTCAAAAGAGGACTGGGGAAGAATTTCCTCCTCAAAGTACAGTCAACCTTAGTGATGGGAATGGAATGAAGCCCCAGGGACATCCATTTGCTGATGTGGCATGACTCACAAGAGAAGAAACATAGTGTCTGCCACAATTACTCAAACATAAAAAGATCATGTGCATGGCATAGTGTTAGGTAGTTTTTGGTCTGTTGTACAGAGGGTCGCTGTAAGTTAGATTCAACTCTAGAGCACTTAATAACAACAATAATGTATTCTATTCATTAGATGCCAGTTATTAAAGCCAACCCATACACAATGGGCGGGAGATTAAGTTCCACGTCAAGTAAATAGGAGTATCACAGAATTGGGACAATTTTTTTTAACTACTCCAGCATAACTATGTAAGCGTTAACTATTATTTCTCTGCTTATGCTGCTTTCTGTGAGTTCAATACCCAGCACTGCAAGAACAGGAAAAGGACCTGGCAGCCCACTCCCAAAACAGTCTAAAAACAATCAGCCATCAAAAACCCTGTGAATTGCGGAGAAACACTGACAATAGTGCTGGGCATAGCACAGTAGTGGGGAGTGTTTCGTTCTATTGTATATAGGGTGGCTATGAGTTGTACTCAACTCAACAGTACCTAACAATAACAACAACAACAATTCTTCTATAAAATCTACTGTGGCTAGATAGAACTTTAAGGCATTAATTTTTTTGTTCTCTCATATTTCCCCTTTTTTCTTTCATTAAGTAGCTGGTCAGACTCTCATTTCCCCTGTGGATTTATGTGACTATGAAAACAGAACTGGGCCTATAAATCCTCCTGGATTTGGTTTTGCATAACCCTAATCCCTCAGAGAAACAAAGAGGGTGTCCATCAATACTAAAAAATGGTGGATTACTTGTAGGTACAAGCAGTATATTTGGCAGGAGAGCATAGGGAGGAGAAAAAAGAAAAGGAAGGGCCTGGCAGATGTGAGAAACACTGGAAGTTGCACTGAGCCAGCTGACCCAACTCACAGACCGTGAGATGTTGGAGAGAGGCGGAGCCGTGCGACTTCTCTGGAAAGAGAGACACAAGCTGAGTCACAAGTGATGTCTGTAGTCCTGCAGTGTCAGAGGAGGCTGAGATAGGCTCCAGACCTGAAAATGTCAGGGAGACAAGAGCAGGGACTGACGTGGTAAAGCACCAGCTAGCACAGTCCTCTCTCAACACCACCACCCCCTTGGTCCTGTCTGAGAATACAGAGAGGTCAGCACAGCCTGGTGGGGACAGCTGAGTTAGTCATTTATATGTATTGTTACGGAAGCAAATACCTGAGAGAAACAATTTAAAAAGAAGAAAGATTTGGTTTTCCTCAGTGCCAGAGGTTTCAGTCTGAAGTCTACAGGGCACATTGGTTGGGCCTGAGGTGAGGCTGAACACTATGGTAGCGGGAACATGGGCAGAGAAGATTGCTCACCTCATGAGAGACAGGAAACAGGAAGAGGAAGAGGAAGGGGAGGGAGGCAAGCTACATCTCTGCAGGAAGTGCCTCCAAGAACCTAATTCCTCCAGCTAGGCAGCCTCCTCCTTTTCCCCACCCCCCTAATAGTGCCAGTCTCTCCCCAAAAGCCCATTAGCTGGCAACCAAGCCCCCAATACATAAAGCTATGGGGACATTTTATATTCAAACCCTAACAGTGGCCCAGTAAAATGGGGGCCCAGAGGCAGATATTGAGCTATCAAAAATGTGAAAAAGACATTTCTTTCATCCTTAGGTTGTGACAGAGACCAAGGCAACTTTACACTTGTTGTATTGAGCCTTTACAACAGCTGGTGTCAGAAACTTGTTGCCTATTGGCTCAGCTGAATTCACTACAGCCCCAGACAAACGCAGCACTAGCTCAACTAGATTTCACAAATTACCCACACACAGATGCTGGTAAGGCACAGAACCCAGCTGGAGTGGAGGCTCACACCTGCAATCGCAGCAACTCGGGAGGCAAAAACAGGAAGATTACAAATTCCAGGCCAGAGGCAGCCAGGGTAACTTAGTGAGACCCGGTCATAACAAAAATTAAAGATGGATTAGGGGTGCAGCCCAGTGCTACAATGCTTGAAAAGTAAAAATGAGGCATTGGGTTCAACCCCAAGTACTGCAAAAAAAAAAAAAAGAAAGAAAGAAAGAAAGGGCAGGACCAAGAATCAAACCTGACATTGACTCAAATGACCAGGAATTTACATAAAGTGACATAGAGAATGGAAACTTAATAAATGCTTATTAAACTGTATCATCCATGAGAAATTTTGAAGGCCAAAGAGGATTTCAAATGTGCCCTTGCATAAATGTTGAAGGAGACTGAACAATAGTTAAAAGCTACAAGAGTCCATTCTTTGTTAGAGACATAGCATATTTGTACCTATTTCTACATGTCTATCACCCCATATCTGTCAGTTTGCCATACCATGGGGGCTTGCATGTTGCTCTGATGCTGAAAGCTATGCCACCACTTATATCAGCAGGATCACCCATGGTGAACAGGGTTCAACTGAGTTTCCAGACTAAGACAGACAAGGAAGAAGGACATGGCTAACCCAGTCCCAAAACAATTAGCCATTGAAAATTGTGTGAATATATTGCAGAGAAATACTGTCAGATACAGTGCCAGAAAATGAGTCCCCCAGGGTGGAAGGCACTCGAAAGATGACTGGGGAAGAGTTGCCTCCTCAAAGTAGAATCTACATTAATGATGGAAATGAAGTAAATCCCTGGGGACCTCCATTTGCTGATGTGGCAAGCCTCAAAATGAGAAGGAAAAACTGTAAGCATCCATTAATAATTGGAACATGGAATGTGCATAGTATGAATCCAGGAAAGTTGGAAATCATCAAAAGGGAAATGAAGCATATAAACATCAACATTCTAGACATCAGGGACTAAAATAGACTGGCATGGGCCATTGTGAATCACATAATCATGTGGTCTACTATGCTGGGAATAACAAGTTAAAGAGGAATGGGCTTGCATTCATCCTCAAAAAAGACATCTCAAGATCTGTGCTGAAGTATAGTGCTGTCAGTGATAGAATAATATATATATATATGCCTACAAGGAAGGCCAGTTAATATCACTATTATTCAAATTAATGCACTACTACTAAGGCCACATATGAAGATGGGGAAGATTTGTACTAGCTTCTGCAATCTGAAATAGATCAAATGTGTAATCAGGATGGGCTGATATTTACTAGTGACTAGAATACAAAAGTTGGAAACAAAGAAGAGGGCTCAGTAATTGGAAAACATGGTATTGGTGACAGAAATGATGTTGGAGATCACATGGTAGAATTTTGTCAGACCAATGAACTTTTCATTGTAATTACATTTTTCACCAACATAAATGGTGACTAGACATATGGAAGGCACCAGATGGAACATCCAGGAATCAAATTGAATACACTTGTGGAAAGAGATGATAGAAAATCTCAATATCAGAAGTCAGAACAAGACCAGGTGCTGATTGTGGATTAAACCACCAGCTTCTCATATGCAGATTCTAAATGAAATGGAAGAAAATTAAATTGAGTATATGAGAGCCAAGGTATGACCTTGTGTATATCCTACCTGAGTTCATAGACCACCTCAAGAACAGGTTTGATGCATTAGACACTAATGGTAAAAGACCGGAAGAGTTGTGGCATGACATCAAAGACATCATTCGTAAGGAAAGCAAAAGTTTATTAAAAAGACAGGAAAGAAGAATGACCAAATTACATGTCAAAAGAGACTCTGAAACTTGCCCTCAAACAATGAGCAGCTAAAGTAAAAGGAAGACACAATGAAGTTAAAGATTTCAAAAAGCAGCTCAAGAAGACAAAATCAAATATTATAATAGCATGTGCAAAGGTTTGGAGATAAAAAACCCAAAGAGAAGAATACACTTTGTTTTTCTCAAGCTTAAGGAATTGAAGGAAAAAAAGTCAAGCTTTGAATGGCAGTAATAAAATGTTCTACAGGAAAAATATTAAACAGTGCAGGAAACATCAATAGAAGATGGGAGGAATACACAGAGTCATTAAACCAAAAATAATTGGTGGAACACCCACCATTTCAAGAGGTTGCATATGAGTCAGGAATCAGTGGTACTAAAGGATGAAGTGGAAGCTGCCTTGAAGAAACTGCCAAAACATAGGCTCCAGGAATTGATGGAATACCAATAGAGATGTTTCAACAAACAGAAGCAGCCCTGGAGGTGCTAACTTGTTTTTGGCAAGAGATTTTAAAACAGCTACCTGGCCAACTGACTGGAAGAGATCCATATTTGTGCCAATTCTCAAGAAAGGAGATCCAACTGAATGTGGAAATTACTAAACAGTATCATTAATTGTCAGACACAAGTAAAATTTTGCTCAAGATCATTCAAAAGCGACTGCAATAATATATAGACAGAGAACTGCTGGAAAAGCAAGTCGGATTCAGAAGGGAGTGTGGAACCAAGGACATCATTGCTGATATTAGATGGATATTAGCTGAAAGCAGAGAATACTGGAAAGATGTCTATCTATGTTTATTTACGATGCAAATGCATTTGACTGTGTGGATCACAACAAATTGTGGATAGCATTGTGAAGAGTGGGAATACCAGAGCACTTAACTGTACTCATGAGGAATCTTTACATGGACCAGGAGGCAGTCGTTCAAACAGAACAAGGAAGCCTGGTTTAAAGTTGAGAAAGGTGTGTGTCTATCCTTTCACCATAACTCACCATACCTCTTTAATCTCCATGCTGAGTAAATAATCTGAGAAACTGGATTTTATGAAGAAGAACGCGGCATTGTGATTGGAGGAAGACTCGTTAACAACCTGCATTATGCAAATGACACAACTCTGCTTGCTGAAAGTGAAGAGAATTTGACACATTAACTGATGAAGATCAAAGAGCACAGCCTTCAGTATGGATTGCACCTCAACATCAACAAAACAAAAATCCTTACAACTAGATCAGTACAGAGCTTCATGATAAATGGAGAAAAGAATGAGGTTGTCCAAGATTTTGCTTTACTTGGTTCTATAATCAACACCCATGGAAGCAGCAGTCAAGAAGTCCAAAGATGCATTGCACTGGGAAAGGCTGCTGCAAAAGACCTGTTTAAAGTGCTGAAAGGTAAACATGTCACTTTGAAGACTAAGGTGCGCCTGACTCATGACCTGGTATTTTCAGTCTCATCATATGATTTGAAAGCTGAACGTTGAATAAGGGAGTCAGGAGAAGAATTGGTGCTTTTTAATTATGGTGCTGGAGACAAATATTAAATATACTATAGACTGCTAAAAGATCCAGTAGATCTGTCCTAAAAGAAGTGCAACCAGAGCGCTCCTTAGAAACTAGGAAGGCCAAACTGCATCTGACATATTTTGGCTTTGTTTTCAGGAGGGACCAATCCCTGGAGAAGGACACCACGTTGGGGAGAGTAGTGGGTCAACAAAAAAAAAATGAAGACCCACAAATGGATGGATTCACACAGTGGTTTTAACAATGGGCTTAAACATAGAAAAATATCCTGTGCCTGGCACAGAATCAAGGAGTGCTTCGTTTTGTTGTACACAGAGTCAGTATGAGTCAGATCCATCTTGGCAGCACCTAACAACAAATGTTAGATTGAAGTTCCTTCAAGACAGAGATTGGACCATGTTTACTTCTCTCCCCTCACCACCCAGCATTCTTGGTGTTGGGTGCCTAAAATGTTTTTTTGTTTTGTTTTGTTTTGTTTTGTTTGCTTTAGCTGCCTGCATTATCACTTTATAATTCCTCAACAGGCTTTTGAAGAAGAGAGAAAAAAGAGGCTAACTCAGTGGGTAGAGCACTGTGCTGCAGTCTCTGAGGTCCCGAGTTCAATTTCCAGCACTGCAAAAATAGGAGAAGAACTTGGCAATCCACTCCCAAGGCAATCCCGAAACAGTCAGCCATTAAAAACCCTATGAGGGTCGCTATGAGTCAGATATTGACTCAACAGCACCTAACAACAACAACAAATAGTAATATGTGTCGATGTACAGCTGTTCAAAGTTTCTGAGTGATTGCCAATTAATATGAATGAAAACAATAATAATATATTGTTTTTTAGCATTTTATGAACTGGAAATTGCTATTATCTCCTTTCATTTCTGATATTTGATTCACTAGAACACATTCTCTTCACTTATTATATAAGTTGGAGCTTGCTATATACTAAAATTAAGATTGGAGGAGAGATGTTATAAATACAGAATGGAAATATACCTGTGATAAATATAGAGCTAGAATCTTAATTAATAAAATGTGTCATAAAATGACTTTTTTATATCAAGATACTATACATATCAGTAAAATGGAAATTCACCACCACCTAACTTTATTTGGGCTAGGGTTTAGCTCAGTTGCTAGAGTGCTGAACTGCAATCTGAGACCCCAGTCTTGTGGTTCTGGGGCTCAATCCCCAGAACCACAACAAATGGAAGGACGTGGCAGTCCACTCTTGAAACAATCAGCCATTGAAAACCCTCCGTGGGTTGGCTGTGAGTCGGACCAGACTCGATGGCACCTAACAAAAACAACAACAAACTTTATTGCTCTTGCCTTATTTTACTTTAAAGAGAAAAGTCTCCATCTCCCTTTGCCTACCTGTCTCTTTCTTTCTTTCTCTCCTGCCCTCTGGCACACACACACACACACACACACACACACACACACACACACACACACACACAGAGCAAATATTTTTTCTCTTAAATTTTCTTTTAATTATGAAAGTAAATGTCTTGAAGGCAGAAAAATGTTAAAGGTTTGGAAATGCCAAAAGAAGAAAAAAAAGAAACATATAATCACCCAGAGATAGATGTTTCTAAATTTTTTCATATACTAGTTGAAATGACACAGTATATGTAATTTTATATCCAAATTGACATTGTAGCATATATTTTCTCCCTTCATTAAGAACTCTTCAGATATATGTTGCTAAATCAAGAAAGAAAATGAGGCCTAAAATGAAATAATTGCTTGACTTACACTCATTTAGCCAGAAAATAAAATGACTTTTTAAATACTCTGATTTCTAAAGCATGCAAGAACATTTTTTATGAAGTCAATTGCATTCAAGTCTGCTTAATTCAAATGTTTACTGAATGCCTAATATATGAGCGATAATAAGACTTTATAAGGTACTGCCCCTGACCTCAAGGAACTGAAAATTTAGTTGAAAAGGCAAAATTTTAAAACACTTACAGTTAAATAATAATGCAAAGTAAAATATAATCAGAAGTCCAGAGATGTATACACACCATAAGAGTCATGACTGTTCAAAGGTAAAAAGACAGTGAGGCTTGAATAGAGGCAAGTGTACAACTACAGGCATAGTCACAAGCCAGCTTTTCAGGAAACATCTGTCTAGGACCATTGTGCAAAGCGGCTATGACCCAGTTCCTTGGAGAAGCGTGGAAGCAGTAGGCAACAAGAATAAGCTTGGCCCTTGAGAGTTCAACAGCAGGCAGCAGGAGAGAATCATCTCATTTCTTCTTGCCTACAGTTGGACCCTACGTGACCCCACCTGAAAAGAGCCACAAGCATTCCTTCCATCAATTGCTACACATAAAGCACTTTGACTACATACACAAAACTAGGCTGTAAACAATTAGTAAAATCACGCATTTCATGATTGAAAATACACAAAAGGATGTGCTACTGTTAGAGATTCCATTTAAGTACATTGATTATTCCCATAGTTAATGCAGATTAGTGTTCCTTCACATCTAATGTAAACATATAGCCAACTCTGAGCTCAGAGTGGTTTCTTAAAAGTACAGAGAGATATTTTTAATGAGTCTTAAATAGCTGAAAAAAACGTGTTTAAACTGGGGGCTCTGGTGTCTGTGATCTGTGAGATGGAGGAAGGACGATCCTGAGTTCAAGGACAGAGGCAGTCTGGGCAACTTAGTGAGACTCTGTCTCCAAATTAAAAAGTAAAAAGGGGGTTGGGAAGTATGGCTCAGTGGTAGAGCAATTGCCTAGCATGATCAAGGCCCTTGGTTCAATCCACCGGTATTGGAAAAAAAGTTATATACATATAGAGAGGGGGGTAGAATTGAAAATCAATGTAAAAACTTCAAGATGAATTTTTCAGGAAAAGAACTGAAAACTGCCTTGAACAAATATTACATTTGATTGTTAACTATTACAGTTACTATCACAGTCATTACAATTAAACTGAAACTACATCACACTCAATATGAGTATCAACCGAAGCAAAAAATATATACTCAATGTGCTGTCTTTTTGTCCTCAGGTCAATTGGGAAGTTGGTCAGAGGGATGTAGGCAGCCAGCCAGGGTCTCACAAGGGCTTGGGCCTAACGAGGGTAAGTCAGGGGGATGGCTGAGTACTTTTTTTAAGTGTATATCAACTCTGGGACTGGGCTTTAGCTCAGTTGGTAGAGCACTGCTCTGCAGTCTCTGAGGCTGCAGGTTCAATTCCCAGCACCACAAAAATGGGAGAAGGACGTGGCAATCCACTCCTGAGACAATCCCAAAACAATCAGCCATTGAAAACCCTATGAGGGTCACTATGAGTCGGACATGACTCAACAGCACCTAACAATCATCTTTTATAAACTGTCATTTCCATGAAGTTAAAATATTTTACACTCTGATCTTTAGCATAAAGTCATGGCCCTAACAAATACAAAACTATGCCTTCCCCTAGTGCCCAAAAATGCAACATGAACAAATTAGCAGTGAATCTTGCTTCAAATCATTGAGTAATAGTTACAACTTTCCTTTATATAGTATCATGATCCAAAAGATGCAACATAGGAAAAATAAGACCACTCATAGACCCAGTAACCAAAGAGATAACTATAAATTGGCTTTCATTTGTGGGATTTATTTTTAACATTGTAAGTGTTCAACCCTTTTGTCTTACAAGGTCTACTAGAAAAGACATCTGAATGAATAGGAAAAGAGACTCAGTACTTTTACTGGGCCATTAATTTTGAAATGAGCAATACTCCCATGACATGCAGGTGGAGCCTCTTCTGAAGGGTGGGCACCCATGCCTACAGCCATGGCAGGCAGCCCGTGTGGACCAACTCCACCCTGAGGTCTCCATCACCAGAAACTAGAACTCCCTGGGGGAAAAAGGTATAAAGCAGGAGACAATTGGACACCTGGGGGGATGGTTCTCACAATGCCATTAGTTCAAACAGAAACAACAAAAAAAATGTGTTATTAGTATATTTTATTTTTTCTTGTATACATTGCTCAGAGGATTAAGTTCAAAGGAAATAAAGGCAGGGAGAAAAACCTGTCTAAGCACTGCACCCCCAACCTGGAGCAAGACGAGCATGCCAAGGTGCAGACGAAGGTGAAATGGCGCATATATCGATATAGCTCCAGGCTGTGGCTGTCTCATTAGAAGGATGTATTTTAAAAACCTGCCCAAGGATTTTTTTTTTAAATACTGGAGGGGGGTGAACCCAGGCCCTTGAGCATGCTGGGCAAATTCTCCATCACTTAGTCTCACCTCCAGTCTATTTTTATTTTTCATATTGTCACAGAGTCTCACTAAGCTGGGCAGGCTTCCTGTAGCCTCAAACTCATGATCCTTCCGCCTCTGCCTACTGAGTCACAGGGATTACATGCATGCTTCTGGGTGCCTGCTGCCTAGGGATTTTATCCTCAGGATTTAAAATAAGAATAACCTGAAAAAAGAGTAAACTATTAAAAACATATTATTTATGGGCCAATCATTTTCACATTTTTTTTGGTGTGGTGAATAGATTGCAGATATATATATATATATATATATATATATATATATATATTGCAGTTTGCCATACTGTGGGGGCTGGCTTGTTGCTCTGATGCTGAAAAGTTATGCCACCTGTGTTACAGATATGAGTAGGGTCACTCATGATGGACAGGTGTCAACTGAATTTCCAGACTAAGAGAGACAAGGGGGAAGGACATGGCAAACCCACCTCCAAGGCAATCAGCCATTGAAAATCCTATGAATATATTGCAGAAAAATACTATCAGATATACTGCCAGAAAATGAGCCCACCAGGGTGGAAGGCACTCAAAAGATAACTAGGGAAGAATTGTCTCCTCAAAGTAGAATCTACATTAATGATGAGAATGGAGTAAAGCCCCAGGAACCTCCATTTGCTGATGTTGCATGATTCAAAATGAGAAGGAACAACTGTAAGCATCCATTAATAGTTGGAATGTAGAAAGTATCTAGGAAAATTAGAAATCATCAAAAGGGAAATGAAGTGCATAAATGACATTCTAGGAATCAGTGAGCTAAAATGTATTGGAATGGGCCATTTTGAATAA
Organism: Pedetes capensis; assembly: GCA_007922755.1. Taxonomy (NCBI): domain Eukaryota; kingdom Metazoa; phylum Chordata; class Mammalia; order Rodentia; family Pedetidae; genus Pedetes; species Pedetes capensis. Next base: position 12,636 of record VMDO01018996.1, on the reverse strand, counting down.
GATAATCATATGGTCTACTATGTTGGGAATGACAAATTAAAGAGAAATGGGCTTGCATTCATCCTAAAAAAAGACAACTCAAGATCTGTCCTAAAGTACAATCTGTCAGTGATAGAATAATATCCATATGCTTACCCAGAAGGACAGTTAATATGACTATTATTCAAGTTTACACACCCACCACTAAGGCCACAAATGAAGATAGGGAAGATTTGTACCAACTTTTGCAATCTGAAACAGATGAAACATGCAATCAGGATGGACTGATAATTCCTGGTGACTGGAGTGCAAAATTTGGAAACAAAGAAGGTGGCTCAGTAGTGGCAAAACATGGCCTTAGTGACAGAAATGATGCTGGAGATCACATGATAGGATTTTGTCAGACCAATGACTTTTTTATGCAAACACATTTGTTCACCGATATAAATGGTGACTAGACACATGGAAATCACCAGGTAGAATATACAGGAACCAAACTGACTACATTTGTGCAAAAAGATGATGGAAAAGCTCATTATCAAAACTTAGAATAAGGCCAGATGCTGATTGTGGATCAGATCATCAAACTGCTCATATGCAGTTTCTAACTGAAACTGAAGAAAATTAGAACAAATATATGAGAAACAATGTAGGACCTTCAGCATATCCTTCCTGAGTTCAGAGGCCACCTCAAGAACAGGCTTGATGCATTAATCATTAATGATCTAAGACCAGATGAATTGTGGCATGACAGCAAAGACATCATTCATGAGGAAAGCAAAAGGTTATTTAAAAATAGGGAAAAATAAAAGACCAAATTACACGTCAAAAGAGACTCTGAAACTTACCCTTGAACAAAGAGCAGCTAGAGGAAAAGGAAGACATGATGAAGTTAAAGAACTAAACAGAAGATTTCAAAAGGCAGCTCAAGAAGACAAAATCAAATGTTATAATGACATATATAGGGAACTGGAGATAAAAAAAAAAAACAAGGAAAGGACACACTCTATTGTTCTCAAGCTTAAGGAATTGAAGAAAAAATTCAAGCCTTGAGTGGTAGTAGTGAAGGATTCTACAGGGAAAATATTAAATGATACAAGAAACTTCAAAAGAAGATGGAAGGAATATACAGAATCATTAGACCAAAAATAATTGGTGGATGAGCAACCATTTCAAGTAGTACTGAGGGACAAAGTGGAACCTGCCTTGAAGGAATTGCCAAAACACAGCTTCCAAGAATTGACCAAATACCAATAGAGATGTTTCAACAAACAGATGCAGCACTGGAGGTGCTCACTGGTTTATGCCAAGAGATTTGGAAAACAGATACCTGGCCAACTGACTGGAAGAGATGCATATCAGTGCCTATTCTCAAGAAAGGGGATCCAATCAAATGTAGAAATTATTGAACAATATCATTAATATCACATGCAAGTAAAATTTTGCTAAAGATCATTCAAAAGTGACTACAGCAGTATATAGACAGGGAACAGCTAGAAAATCAAGCCAGTTTCTGAAGAGGCCATGGAACCAGGGACATGACTGCCAATGTAGCTAATAGATATTAGCTGAAATCAGAGAATACCAGAAAGATGTCTAATTTTATTGACTATGCAAAGGCATTTGACCGTGTGGATCACAATAAATTCTGAATGACATTGTGAAGAATGGAAATACCATACCACTCAATAATACTCATGAAGAATCTGTACCTGGACCAGGAGGCAGTCACTCAAACAGAACAAGGAAACACTGCCTGGTTTAAAGTCAAGAAAGGTGTGCACCAGGGCTGTATTATTTCACCACACCTCTTCAATCTCTATACTGAGCAAATAATCCGAGAAGTTGGACTTTAGGAAGAAGAACACAGTATCATGATTGGAGACAGATACATTAACAACCTGTGTTATACAGAGGACACAACTCTGCTTGCTGAAACTGAAGAGGATTTGAAACATTTACTGATGAAGATCAAAGAACATAGCCTTTAGTATGCATTGCACCTTAACATCAGCAAAACAATAACCCTTATAACTGGGTCAGTAAGCAACTTCATTATAAAGGGAGAAAAGATTGTGGTTGTGCAAGATTTTGCTTTACTTGGTTCCACAATCAAGACCCACAAAACAGTAGTCAAGAAATCAAGAGACACATTACGTTGGAAAAAGCTACTGAAAAGACTTCTTTACAGTGTTGAAAAGTAAAGATATCACATTGAAGACAAAAGTGCTCCTGAGTCATGCCATGATATTTTCAGTCATGTCATATGGTTGAGATAGCTGGACATTGAATAAGGGAGACAGGAGAAGAATTGACACTTTTGAATTACGGTGCTGGAGAGGAATATTGAATATACTATGTCATTCTTGTTGTTCTTGTTTGGTGCTGTCAAGTTGGGTCCAACTCATACTGACCCAACGTACAACAGAACAAACACCACCTCTGATAGTTTGCCATGCTTAGCCCTATATCAGTGCTTCTCTGTTTTTCATAGAGTTTTCGATGGCAGATTATTTGTGGATTGTATCGGGAGTGGGCTGCCAGGGCCTTCTTTTGTTTATGCAACGATGAGGATCAAACTCAGGGCCTCAGAGAGTGCAGAGCAGCACTCTACCAACTGAGCTAAACCCCTGCCCATTGAATATACTATGGACTTCCAAAAGAATCAACAGATCTATACTAGAAGAAGCATACCCAAAGTGCTCCTTGGAAGCAAGGATGGCTAGACTGCCTCTTACATACTTTGAAAATGTTGTCTGGAGGAACCAATCACTGGAGAAGGACATCATGTTCAGGAGAATGGCAAGTCAATGAAAAAAATGAAGACTTTCCAGTAGATGGATTGACACAGTGGCTACAACAATGGGCTTATACATAAAAACGATCATGGGCCTCACACCAAGCCAGGGAGTGTTTCATTTTGTTGTACATAGGGTCACTATGAGTCAGACCCAATTTGACGACACCTAACAACAAGAACATTATGGAAGAGAATCCAAAAGGCATAGAAAACCACTGAGTTTAAAAGATAATTAGAAGTAAAGGAAAATTGGCCTAGCTAAAGGAATAAAGAGTTATAAGGAAACAAAATTAAATGAGAGCTAAATTGTACTTTTGTCAGTAAAAAACAAAAGTTACATATCAGAACACCAAATCTGTGACATGAACAACAAACTTTAGACCTCCTACACTACAAAGGAAAAATGCTTTTTTAAATTAAACGACGACAGTTATTTGGAACTTAGAAACAAGATTTTCATAAGGATTATATTTGTGTTACTGGGAATGAAACTATAAAATAACTACATCCCTGCCAGTGAAGGCATAAAGAATTTGTTTAAAATTGATAAAATACCTAAAAATTAAGATTAAAGAAGTTTGCTGACATCCAAGCTAAATCAATTAAATGAGAGTACTACATCTTGAGTATAATTTTAATTACTGCCATATAATTAAACCAAATTATTTATGATCCTCAACATTTACCACAGACATTCAGCCGAAACCTTGCTTATACTTACAAGTTCAAGTGTTCATCTGGGACAGGGATGGATCCTGAACCAGACATTCCTCCTTCACTGATTGTCTAGGATTTCACTGCAAAATACTCTTCTCAATCTATAAATTGCTTCAGTCAATAGCTGAAATATTGCAATCAAAAGAAGCAATCTGAGTTGTCATTATTTTCTAGAAAAATGCTTAAATTTCACTGTTGTGATGGCTCAGAAAACGACTACAGACAGATGCCACCAGCTTAAGGAATATCTGTGTAGGAATACCCAGGCTGACCTGGATTTCACAGTATTCCTTCCTCAACTGTACGTGCCATTGGGCAATATTCTTGCTGCATACATAGTCTTGTTACATATAAACTTCTAATATACGCTTTGGGATTTAAAGGCAATTCAATTATCTAATTTTAATATCAGAATCCAAATGATGGTTCATGAAGCAAGACTGAAAAAACAAATGGGGAATAAATCCTGAAAGAAATCAAGCAGAAATTACCCTTTGTTCACAATTTTTTTAAAAACTGAATTAAGGTGTCTCCCTAGCAAAAATGATTGGCACGTGTCTTTGGAGCAACTTTTGTTGCATTTACAATTAAGAGATTATGAACAAAGAATGTCCAGAAAGACATTATCAGGTAGGAAATCGCCCAGTTTTTGTACAAGTGTATGACAATTCTTGGAAAAATTACTTAGAGGAACTCTACAACCAAGATCAACTAAAAAATTTAAAACTCAAGGCCCAACTGTATAACAGGGCTCTTGAGACTTATTTAGCTTGACTTTTAAATTTAGAAAAACAACTGGATGTGTATTATCAGGAGTATTCAACTGCCTGGGGACAAATGTTCACAGAGTCAGACTTTCTCAATTTCTCGTGCTTCTGCAGCCCCCACCCCAAAAATTCCAGAAAATGTTTCTCAAGCCCCATGCTTCACCTCAGATTTTGGCTGGAGCTCCTCACTGTATTTTTGATAATGATATTGCTTCGTGAAGCTGGATTCTAGCTCTCTGAGCAGCTGCTAAATGCAATTATGAGAAAAACAACTAAACCGGAAGTTCATCTCTGATTCTGTCCTCTTTCCCCAATGTACACAATGTCAGAGGCTCCTAGAGAAAAAGTGGCAAGCAGTCTCACTGCCAAGCAACTTGGAAACATCTTCCATTTCTTTAAAATTCATCTTTAATGAGCCAAATCACTGGCTTTTCCTAACTGTAAAAGACAAATTTAGTATTTATCACAAGCCCCTCTGCAGAGCATTCTCCATCAAAGTTTTTATGATATTTAGCATATTATTATATAAGATATATACTATAATGTTTACATTATATATTTATTATAATACTCCTCCACCCATATGCCAAACAATCAACTACCTGCTATGTACCTCTAAATATATAAAAATATGTAGGGAAAAGATTGTAATTTAAAATTATCAAGATAGTAGCTGTGCTTCTCTCTACCTCTTTACTTTCCAAATGCCACTTTATTACTCATATAGTCAGAAAAATGTTTCATGTTTTACAGTCCATTATACAATTTTATGAGACATATGATCATAATTATTTCAAAATGTGTAGCAAAATATCTAGACCCCAATAAACGCAAAGAAATGTTAGTAGTGATTATCTCAAGGTATTAAATTATGGGTAGTCTCTCCCTCATGTGTATGTTTGAAATTTTCTATAATAACAAACCATTTAATTATGGGAAATATTTTATTCTTATAAAACTCAAGGGTACAGAATAACTCAGAGGAACATATACTCGCCCATCCCATAAAATATTTATTGTGTTTTACTGCTATTTTACTTTTAGAACTTAATAGACTATAAGGCACTCTGCAGAATAAGCCACCTGGTGCTCAAGTAGATATAATAAAACAACCAGAAGCAAAGAGGTGACACATTAAGGTTGTTTTGTCAGGCTGCATGTGCCACAGGAGAGCAAGGACTGCTTTAATTACTAGTCATTTGAATTTCTGATAGATATTATGGCACAATTTAAATCTTGTTAATTTACTTTGGCAGCTTGACAACAGGCTCATTTACAATCCTTTGAGGGAATTGCAAATTTCCCCATGCTTTAATTTGGGGTGAGGTAGCACTATTCATATAAAAGCATATGATGGAATTCAGAGCTGAACATTAGTCAGAATATATTTTTTAACTCATCAGAATCCTAACTCATGATTTTTAGTGTTTGGAAGAAATAATGCAGTGAAAAAATCAGTTATATACTTATAAAATTTCAAATATAGTCCACTATCTATATTTATAACTTTTTAAATCTAAAATTTTATCTTTGGAATTTTTTATGTTAAGTAGCCTTGAAAACATTTAATGAATCCACAGCATTCAATAACCCCTTCCAAATTTTTTCTAAAATTCTCTCAACTAATACTGTGAGCAATATAGTTTCTTTAAAATCATGTTTCTTCAGCTTTAGAATAGAAACTCCACAAATACTGGAAATTTTCTTTTGTTCATTTCACCTCCATTTAGGCCCCCAGTTTAGCGCCAAGAGCACTTAGAATGTTGAATGAACTCTACTTCCCTAGAGTGGAGCAGAGGCTGGGCCCAGGCCAAGTCAAAGAGTGAAAAAGTGTGAAAAAATTTGAAGGTGTATCTGAGTGTGATTTAAGAACTAACAATGAAGTTGTTAAATTTATTGTTGCTGTTGTTGTTGGGTGCCATCAATTTGTTTTGACTCACAGCAACTCTATGTACAATAGACAAAACACTCCCCAACACTACGTTATGACTATTGTCTGTGCTTTTCTGCTATTCATAGGTTTTCCATGGCAGATTGTTTCTGGAGTAGATTGCCAGGTCCTTCTCCCTAGCTTGCAGCACCTGGTATTCCCAGGCAGTCTCTCATCCAGGGACTAACCAATCCAACACTGCTTAGCTTCCGAGATCAAGTCTGTAGCCAGGGTGCTATGGCTACAGACATTAAATTTATAGATGACAGTTAAATTTATAGACAATATTTAAAACTTCTAGGTTGTGTTCTAGAATCTTTACATGGGCCAAACATCAAAAAGACTTTGACTGAATATTTATCAACCATGAATATTCATCTCAAGGGCAAAAAGTATTCCAAACAAAAGATATTTTAAATGTTTTCTTTTTCAAAATGCAAATTAAACTTTTGTATGGCTGTTGTGTCCACAGTGGGCCCTTTGCCTATCAATACCAAATATCTTTCTTCAAAGCCAAGAAAGAGCTGGGCCAGGAGGCACACACATGTAATCCTAGCACTCAGGAGGTAGAGGCAGGAGGATCACAGGTTTGAGGCCAGAGGTGGTGGTTGTCGTTAGGTGCCATTGAGTTGTTGTCTGACTCATAGGGACCCTACGTACCAAAGGCGAAACACTGTTGTCAGTGCCTCTCTACTATTCATAGGGTTTTCAATGGCAAGGCCAGATGTAGCCTGCACAATTTAGTGAGAACCTTCCTCAAAAGAAAAAAACAGGGAATGGGGCTGCAGTTCAATGGTGGAACACTTGCAAAGGGTGCATGAGGCTCCAGGTTCAGCCCCCCAGTACCAAAACTAAAATAAAATAAAGCCAATAAAACATAATTTCAAAGGATGATAATAGTAAATAATAAAGGATGATCAGCCGGGCGTGGTGGCACACGCCTGTAATCCCAGCAGCTCGGGAGGCGGAGGTGGGAGGATCACAAATTCGAGAGCAGAGGCAGTCTGCGTAATTTAGCGAGACCCTGTCTCAAAAAAAGTAAAAAAAAAAAAATAAGGGCTGAGGTACAGCTCAGTGTAACAATGAAGTTGTTAAATTTATTGTTGCTGTTGTTGTTGCAGAGCATGCATGCGCGAGGCCCTGGGTTCAACCCCCAGTACCGCAAAAAAAAAAAAAGGATGATCATATTTCCATTTCAAAGTTTTTAGGTCATAAGAAAATCAAACCACTAAACCTAAGACCAGTAGATAGATAAGCTGATACTTTAATACCTATTGGAACAAGGTCCTAGATCTCTGATGGAAGTGTTCTCCACTTTATCCCCACCTTGTCTGGTTTTTAGACACATCTTGACATAGTTATCTATCAGCATATGCTCTACATTTTTCAAAATTGACAACCTGGAAGAACGGACAACACACAGGAAGAAATATAAATTGGTTCATTACATCTGTTCATTTCCTCTTCTGAATCTCCAGTCTCAGAGGACTCTCAGCTAACAGAGAAAGGCAAAGCAAAAGAAAATATTCATCTTTATCTTCTGAATAAGTAACTGAACAGCAAACATAGACGTAAATACATAATAAGTTTTCATTACTTAGACATCAGTTTTCTCACATGATTAACTGAAACTGAGCAAAGTTTAAATTCAATCTGCCAGCTTTGACCTTTGTTATAGGTTTAAGGATGCCTTTTACTAGATTTTATGTTACCTTGGTGTTTGGGGTTCTGGATTTAATAGACCTGCTTGTCCAATTATCACCTCTTTTCTTTAATACTGTAAAAGCTCTGGCCTTCAGCAAAGGCTCAGTTCTCCATCTTGTAGCTCCAGACACTTTCATTGTCCTTGCCATAGGGCATCTTTTCATCTTGATCTCACTGAACGTCCATCTGAACTGGAGAGTTCAACACTGTGGAATACAAAAGATTCCATTGTTCATATTTGTATGGACACTCAATTCTTCAGCAACCCAAGGCCAGGATATGATTTCCTCAACACCTCATGGCAGCTGTGCTTCAAGGGATGAATATAGACTCTATAATGAGAACAGGAGCTATCTTTCCTTTCTGATGTGGATCCATGATAAAAACAAAAACAAAACAATGGCTATGAGATCTGAGAGATTCCCACACAAATGTAAAAAGAGCAAAAATAAAATGAAGACTTCCCATCTACTAAACCAGGTATCACTTCAAGCCCTTTAACAGATTAAAGCACTGAACTCCACACAGCTGACCTTAGGAGAGCTCCTATCCTTACCCCCATTGTACAGATCAAGGGCCTAAAGAATCAGGTGATGTATCCATGGTTACGCAGCAAACAAGCCAGCATTAAAAGCCTAGATTCAAACCTAGATGTGGCCTCAGCACCCAGGCTCTGAAATATTGTGGCGAGCTACTTTTCAGTGATTAGTGTTAAATCAACACTTTTTTTTAAATGTAAGACATATATTGTCAGTGTTTTCCAAACCCAAAATGCCTGGTTAAGTATTTTTGTTTTACTTCTGGATTTGCATAAATAAAAATCAGTTAATTATATTTTAAACCATAAAAATCAAGTCATTTCGTTATATGATACATGAATCATCCTGAAAAGAGTCAAATCACATGAGAAGCTAGAATGGTTGATTGCCAGGCTCACAAAGAAGGCATAAACCATAACATTAAAGTTGATGTCGGTAATACAGTCGTAAATATAGCTCGTGGATGAGTTTCTTCTTTTTCTGCAAAAAAACAAAGGCAAAAATGTCATCAGCTGACTTGTATAATTTTAAAACATTTTCATTGGATTCCATGAGGTATTAACCCCTTCATTTTCTGTTAATCATATGCTACAGTCTTGGTCCAGTCACTTAATGTTTCAGATCCATAGTACCTGCAGATTGTAGAATGATTTTGAGATAATGGGTATGAAGGGATTTACATGGCACCTGCACAGGATAATTGAAGTTGTTAGAAATGTTGTCATTTTTGTTGTTAATAGTGTTTTTCTCTAGATAATGTGTTAGCTATGCTGCCCAAACTGCCTTTTTCCTTACTTCAGTAACTTTACCTCCACTTCCTCCTTCTGACAGTTTCTTTTCAAGTGCATGGCACTTCAGAGGAACTGATAGTCACAATATCCACCTGTGCTGGCTCCAAAGGAGGGCTTATGACGTGCAATAGTCCAGGTAGAGACTTACCTGGAATTTCCAGATTGGAGATAATACAAAGCCCTTCTTTTACTTTGAATTAAAACTTCTAACCACAGAGTGATCTAGTGGAGAGTTATCATATCTAGACAACATGCCTGTAAGGGAGCCGGAAAGAACCTGAAGCCAACTGATGGGTCACTAATATAAGAACAAATGTAACTGCTTCCATGTATTTCTAGGTACAGTAGCCAATAATATCACATTTATTTTAGGTTTTCAGAAGCTTACAATTAAAATACTCCCAACTAAATATGTTATTCCCTCATTCATCCATTCACTTATTCATTCTTTCACACATTTATTCAGTAGTTTATTAGATACCTACCCTGTTGTGGTAGGTTTAAATGTAAAATCATATATCCTGTTCTCGATATTTATAAAACATTGAAAAGCATGGCAGGTTTCAGAGGAAAACTTCAATTGGGAGTCTGTTTGAACTTTTGGAAAGGTCTTAGACTTCAGGGCTGGTTTAAGGATTTCTAGGGCAGGACTCTGAGCCTCAAGACCCATATTGAGAGTAGGACACTAAGACATATATCTACCCTATACCTCATCTTTTAAAAATTTGAGTACAAAAGAAATTTGTATTATTTTTTAGGATACATAAAGCACAGAAAAGCACCAAAAAAGAAAAGTAAAAGCATCCATAGACCAACCTCTGCTAATATATTCGTATATCTTTTTCCAGTTAAGACTTCATTTAGCAGGCAAACTCATGGTTCTGTATGTTGGAATTATTGTGACCTATTAAGACATTCTATTCATTTCCTCCCTCTTCTGTCACAACTAAATTAGATGGCTGATTAGGGTATAATGAAGATGCTTCCACTGGAAAATCAGAGCACCATGTTGCTGTGCCTTCTCATTAGGGGCACAAGATCTGCCTAACTGACAACTGTCAGTGGTCAATTGGTTTTATTCAGCTTGAGATAATTGGAAAAGCTGCCTCAGCTGCTGCTGCCATGGCTAAAGATGACACATGAGAAATTGTCCACCCTAGCAGAGCAAACAACGAGGCAGCAGAAATCTAGAACATCTAAGTCATGAGGCTTAACAAGAGCTCTAGGCTCTTCTCCCCACCTACAAAGAAAACCAGCTGATCTATTAATTTGCTCATAAGTTAGTTCTGCTGAAGACTGACCAATTAGCTCACTCATAATTTAAAGTCACCCAGTCCTATTTAGCTCTACCCAGAATAACCAAGGGTAAGCATGACTCACCCATTTGGGGACTGTGTTAATTAGCAGATGCCAAGAGTGGACAACTTCTGTCACTTATAGTATCCTCAGTCCTCATGTTCTCATCCCAAAATGAGGGAAGCATCCCTGACAATAATCATTAAAGGGCTCTAGAGGTGGCTCCATGAGTTCAAGTTCCTAAAGCTGCTATTTGTTGAGTAAACTCTCAGTTTTGTAAATATTAAGAGTTAATACCTTAGAACTTTTCTAACAGTACCTGGCATACAATGAGTGTTTAATCAATGTTAGCTATTCTCATTAGTGTCTATTTATCCATCAACTATGAGCATAGCAGTTTAATGCTCAGAAGTATCTGTAACAAACAATTTAGATTTTTTTTTTTGAGACAAGTTCCCGCTATGTTGCACAGGCTAGCCTCAAAGCCATGATCCTCTTGCCTCAGCCCCCCAATAGCTGTGACAAGCATGCACCACTATGCCTAGCTTAAATGTTTTGAAGCAAAGAAAATTATAAAATGGCCACAAATGTACAAAATTATCTCACAGGTTAAGAACTAGTCTTGAAATCTCATTTACAATATTTGTTTGCATAAAGAAATTATGGCTAAGTTACTCTTAGAAAAGTCACAAATTCTAAAGTGATTATATCCTAATTTCTGGCCCTGAATCTGCTTCTTAATTTGTATTCTTCATGCTAGTGGAGAAACATCTTCTCTTTAAGTCTTCTGTTTCTGGTGATGGTATAGTTTCTTGTTTGAGACTAATCCTCCTACCCACCACATTATATAATCTGGATAAAGTTTAAAAAAGTAACTGTTTAAACCCATTGGAAAGTAACCCAAAGAAGGCAGAATCGGGAAGGCATTCAGCATTTTGAAGGCACAACCACAACTAAGATTTTATTCAGTTTTTCCCCTGGAAGCACACTCCCAATAACAGTATGGTGGGGAAAACGGTTTTATCCTCAGACTGAGAGATTTGTTCAGGAGCCAAAAATAAACTAAAATAGACCCATTCTAAGAAGGCCAAGCTGATATTTCCCAGGTTTGGGGACATAGTTCCATAATACAACTTTCGGTTAGAACAAAACTGAGCACTCCTCAGGTAAAGACAATGGAATGCAGATTGTGTATAGTGTATGTTTCACTGGCTCAAGTATACATTTAAAAAAAAACTCTATGTATTTGAAAACTAGATCCAGGTACCATGGTACATACCTATAATCCCAGCATCTAGGAAGACTAAAGCAGGAGGATTATGAGTTTAAGGCCAGAGGCAGCCTGCACAACTTAGACCCTGTCTCAAAACAAAAATTTTAAAAGGGATTGTACATGTGTCCCAGTAGTACAGCACTTGCCTAGCATGTGCAAGGCTATGGGTTCAACCCCCTGGTATTGAAAAAAAGACAGAAAAAATATGAAAAGAAAAGGAAACTAGGAAAATGTGACACATACTTAAGAAAAAAATTAATTAGTAGAAACTGGGTAACAGATGGTCCCAAATGTTGGGATTAGCAAAAATCGACTTTGACATAAGTATAACTATTAAATGAAATAACTATTTAAAGAATCTATAGGAAGGATTAGTAGGATAGGGAAGGAAATAAGGAAGTTTAGGAGATGTATATAATCTGTGGTCAAGAAAGAAGAAAGAAAAGAAAGACAATTAAGAAAGGAGGGAAGGAAGGAAGGAGAAAGTGTTCACAAGAGAAAAAGAAAGAAAGAAAGAGAGAGAGAGAGAGAGAGAGAGAGAGAAAGAAAGAAAGAAAGAAAGAAAGAAAGAAAGAAGAGACCCAACCCTGCTTAGCTTCCAAGATTTGACAGGATTCCATGTTACAGTAGTAGAGCTGCAGGTTCAACAATAGTAAGAATGGCTTATTTCTCACAAGAAAGTGAAATCTAGAAGATAATGGAACAGTATCTTTAAAATGCTGAAATAATAAAGTGTCAATCAAACATTCTAGATCTAGCAGAAATCTTAGAAAAACGTAGATGGATAAACCCTGTTTTCAAGCAAACTTGATAAAATGTATTGTCATTAGATCTTCACTA
>VMDO01018995.1:19175-40879 GCA_007922755.1 Pedetes capensis | reverse complement strand
AAAAAAACTATGGTATTTATACACAATGGAATACTATTCAGCAATCAAGAAAAATGAAATAGGGTCATTCACAGCAAAATGGATGGAATTAGAGAAAATTATTTTAAGTGAACGAACACAAGCTCAGAAAGAGAAACAACACATGTTCTCACTCATATGAGAGAGCTGACTCAAAATTACAAGAAGGAAAAATCCTACTCAAAGGCTATTTTAAAAAGAAGGAAAAAAAATCCAGAAACCTTGTTACCATGGAGACTGTAAGGCGGTCAGCCCATCTGCTGAAAGGGATATAAAATTTTACGACACAACTCTGCTTGCTGAAAATGAAGAGAATTTGAAACATTTACAGATGAAGATCAAAGAAAGCAGCCTTCAGTATAGACTGCACTTCAACATCAAGAAAACAAAAATTCTTACAACTGGGTCAGTAAGCAACTTCATGATAAATGGAGAAAAGATTGAGGTTGTCCAGATTTTGCTTTACTTGGCTCTACAATCAATACTCTTGGAAGCAGCAGTCAAGAAATCAAAAGTTGCAACATATGCTTGTGAAAGCTGCACATTGAATAAGGGAGACAGGAGAACTGATGCTTTTAAATTATCATGCTGGAGATGAACATTGAATATATCATGGACTGCCAAAAGAAGCAACAGATCCATCATAGAAATACAACTACAGTGCACCTTGGAAGCAAGGATGGTTAGACTGTATCTTACGTATTTTGGACATGTAGTCAGGAGGGACCAATCCCTGGAGAAGGACATCATGTTTGGGAGAGTGTTGAGACAACAACAACAAAACAGGGAGATCCTCAACTAGATGGATTGACACAGTGACTATAATAATGGGCTTAAACATAAAGATTGTATACATGGTACAGTATTGGGGAGTGTTTTATTCTGTTGTACATAGGGTCACTAGGAGTTGGAACCGATTCAACAGCATCTGACAACAATTGTGCATTAAAAAAAAAAAAAAGAAAGAAAATCCTGGACACATATCATTCAAGTTCTGAAAAAGAACACCTTCTAACCAAGATTATATTATTCAGTAAAGTTTTCTTTCAAAATAGATGAGGAGTATAAGACATTCCATGATATTGCTATATTCAAACAACTTGCAGTCACCAAGACAGAATTACAGAGGATCCTCAAACAACTACCACATACAAGGGAGATAAGACAACACCATATAGAAGATCAAAAAAAAATGAATAACATGAGAGGAAATCAAGAAATAAATAAATAAATGTGAATCAAAAACCAGTAACAAGCACTGACTGGATGCATAAAAAGAAACACTTCTCAATATTTATTCTTAGTGTAAATGGTCTTAACTCACCAATTATGAGACATAGATTGGCCAGTTGGGTGAAAGAATATAAACCCTCAAAATCTGCCATTCAAGAGACTCACTTAAGCCACAAAGACTGTAAAAGGTTGAGAATTAAGGGCTGGAAAACATTATACCAAACAGGGGGGAAACAAACAAAACAAAGCAGGGTCATGATACTGATTTCAGAGAGATTAGACTTTAATCGGAAACTAATTAAAAGAGACAAAGAAGGACACTACATATTATGAAAAGGAACAATCAACCAGGAATAAATAACATTACTTAGTGTATATTTGGCATATACAGGGGTGCCTAGCAGCATATAACAAACTTTAGGGGAAATAAAGGAATACATTGGACTAGACACAATAATTACAGGAGACTTCAATGTCCCACTTTCACCAAGAGACAGGTCATCAAAAGAAAAAATCAACACAGGAATGATGAGCTTAATTTGCACCTTAGACCAACTGGAACTCACATATTTCTACAGAATATTCCATACATCTGATGAGGAATACACATTCTTCTCAGGACCACATGGAACTTTCTCCAAGATATTTAATATACAAAATAGCCTCAATAAAGACAAAAAATGCAGAAATCATCCCCTGTACCTTATCAGACCACAATGCAATAAAATTGGAACTCAAAAGCAAGAAAAACATCAGAAAGTTTACAAATTCATGGAGACTAAATAATACACTGTTGACTCATCAATGGCTTATTGAAAAAATTAAAGCAGAAATTTAAAAATTCCTGCAGTCAAATGAGAATCAAAATATATCCTACCAAAACTTATGGGATACAGCAAAGGCAGTTCTAAGAGAGGTTCATAGCATTGAGTGCCTTCATCAATAAGTTAGGGATGTTGTTGTTGTTGTTGTTAGATGCCGTCGAGTCATGTCTGACTCATAGAGATCCTCATAGGGTTTTCAATGGCAGATTGTTTCAGGATTGCCTTGAGAGTGGGTTGCCATGCCCTTTTCCCATTTTTGGGGTGCTGGGAATCGAACTTGGGACCTCAGAGACTGCAAAGCAGCACTCTACCAACTGAGCTAAATCCCAGCAAGTTAGGGATAGGCTAAATAAATGACTTGATGATGCAGCTCAAGGCACTAGAAAGCCAACAACAAATCAGTCCCAAAAGGAGCATTCAGACAGAAATTATCAACACCAAGGCAGAGATATCTCAATTAGAATCTAACAAAATAATTCAAAGAATTGATGAGACAAAGATCTGGTTCTTTGAAAAGATTAATAAAATTGATGCTTCTCTAGTCAATCTCACCAAAAGGAAAAAAGGACAAAATCATGAAAACTAGAGACAAAAAATGAGTCATAATCACTGATTCCAATGAAATCCAGAAAGTCATCAGGGAATACTTTGAAAAATTGTCTTCTGAAAAATATGAAAATACAGAAGAAATGGATAAATTTATTAACACATACAATTTACCAAAAGTAAGCCTGGAGGACATAAATGACTTAAACAAACCCAACACATACATTAAAATAGAATCAAATTATTTCAAAAAGTAGGAAAGGAGGAAGCACTTCCAAACTTATTCTATGAAACTACCATCACCTTGATACCTAAACAGGGAAAGGATACATCTAAGAAAGAAAACTATGGACCAATTTCCCTAATGAACATAGATACAAAAATTCTCAATAAAATCCTGGCAAATTGAATTCAGCAAAAAATTAAGAAGATTGTTTACCATCACCAAGTGGGATTTACTCATCAGATGTAAGCCTGGTTCAACATACCAAAATTGATTAATATAATTCAATATATCAAGAGGTTTGGAAACAAAAATCACATGATTACCTCAATCTATACTGAGAAGCCCTTTGAAAAATTGCAACACCTTTTCAGTGTAAAACCTCTGGAGAAGATAGGCATAACAGTAGAATATATTAACATAATAAAGGCCACTTATGACAGAGGTACAGCCAACATCATATTAAATGGAGAAAAATTGAAACCATTTCCTCTAAGATCTGGAACAAGATAAGGATATCCACTCTTTCCAATCTTATTTAACATTATGATTAAAGTTCTAGCCAGGGCAATTAGACTAGAGAAAGAAATCAAAAGGATATAGATAGGCAAAGAAGGGGTCAAGTTTTCCTTATTCGTGGATTACATGATATTGTACCTAAAGGACCCCCAAAACTCTTCTAGAAAAGTTTTAGAGCTAATTAATTCCTTTAGCAAAGTGGCAGGATACAAAATTAACACTCAAAAATCAGTAGCTTTCCTTTACACCAACTGTGAGCAGGAAGAGAAGGAAATTAAGGCTACAATTTCTTTCACAACAGCCCACCAAAAACTTAACTAGTGATCAATCTAAACAAAGATCCTGCAGATTTCTACAAAGGAAACTTCAAAACATTAAAGAAAGAAATTGCAGAGGATACTAGAAGGTGGAAGTACCTCCCCTGCTGATGGATTGAGAGAATAAATATTGTAAAAATGGCTATACTCCCAAAAGCAATCTATAGATTTAGTGCAATCCCCTTTAAAATTCCAATGACAGACTTTAGAGAAATAGAAAAAATAATCCAAAAATTCATATGGAAACACAAAAGACCACATATAACCAAAACACTCAAGCTGAAAAACTAGTGCAGGTAAGATCACAATCCCTGACTTTAAAGTATACTGCAAGGATGTAATAGCAAAAATAGCTTGGTACTGGCATAAAAATAGTCCTGAAGACTAATGGAACAGAATTGAGGACCCGGAGATACACCAACACATCTATAGTCACCCAATCTTTGACAAAGGAGCAAAGCAGGCAAATTGGTGAAAGATAGCCTCTTCAACAAATGGTGCTGAGAAATTCCACCAGCAGAAAAATCAAAACAGACCTGCACCTGTCAATATGCATGATAGTTAACTCAGAATGGATAAAAGACCTCAACATAGCACCAGAAACCTTAAAATTACTAGAGGAAGAGATAGGCAATATGCTCCAACATATAGGCATAGGAACATATTTCCTTAATGACAACCCAATTCCTCAGGAAATTGCAACAAGAATAGATAAATGGGATTATATGAAATTAAAAAGCTTCTGTGTAGCAAAGGAAACAATCAACAGAGTTAAGAAAGAGCCCATTGAATGGGAGAAAATCTTCACATCCTATATATCTGACAGAGGACTAATTTTCAGAATTTACAAAGAACTCAAGAAAGCAACTCCCAAGGCAACAAATAATCCAATATACAAGTGGGAAAAGGAACTGAATAGACAGTTCTCAAATGAAGAAGTTTGTAAGGCCATGAAACAATGAAAAATGCTCAATATCTCTAGCCATTAGGGTAATGCAAATCAAAACAACTCTGAGATTCTACCTTACTTCAGTAAGAATGGCCAACATCAATAAAATAAATAAATATTCATGAGGTTGTGGAGAAAAGGGAACCCTCTTACACTGTTGGTGGGGTTATAAATTGGTTCAGCCACTTTGGAAATCAATATGGGGACACTTCAGAAAACTAAAAGTAAGACTGCCATATGACTCAGTTATACTACTACTGTGACTATACCCAAAGCTTCCTTCGGTCATCCACATAAGACTCTGTGGTCATACCACAGAGACACCTGCATCTCCATATTCAATGCAGCACTTTTCACAATAGCAAGGACATGCAATCAACCAAAGTGCCCATCAACAGAAGAATGGATTAAAAAAATTATGATACATATCCACAATGGAATACTACTTAGTTATTTAAAAATAACTAAAAAAATGAAATAATGTCATTTGTAGCAAAAATGGATGGAATTGGAGAACATCATCTTAAGTGAATGAACACAAGCCCCAAAAGAGAAATACTATATGTTCTCACTCATATGTAGGTTCTGAATCAAACTCAAAGGAAGGAAAAAATCCTATTCATAAATTGAAACATAAAAAGCACAGTTAAACATAGCATAGAAGGGACAATTTAAGGAGTGGAAAGGAGGAGGGATCTAGCAGAGGGAAGGGAAGGTTGGAGAAGATGGGAGGAGGAGGAGAGCCAATAAGGAATGATGAAGGGGGAGAGGTCAATCTCAATGTAAACAGCACAACTTCATGAGTATGTTGAAAAAATAGGGGAAGATAGAAAAAAATAAAACCTACTAGAATAGCTAAAATAAAAAATAGTAATAAAAATGCTGGCAATAATGCAAACAGACTAGATCATTCTAGTAATACTGCTGAGAGTGTAAAAAAAGTAGATAGCTATAGAAAAAGCTTGGATTTATATCAAAATACCGATGTACATATATAGATAAATACTCTCACAAAAAGATATGCAAATAGAAAGGAGACTATTAGTGGGGAGGGTGGAGATGGGGTAGGAGGGTCATGAGAGGGTAACAGGGAAGTTACATGAACAATATACAGTGAAATGCATATATGGAAATCTCAGGAGACCCATTAAGTAGTACATCAAAAATTACTAATAAAAAGAAAGAAAATCCTATTAATAGCAGAGAAGTCATGACATAGTACCAGGCATGGCACATTGTAGGGGAGTGTGTCATTCCATTGTACATAGGATTTCTAGGAGTTGGACCAGACTCAACTGTACATAACACCACCACAAAGGGGATATAGTAGAAAAAGAGCACACAAAATGGAAAACAAGGCTCTGAATTAGTCTACTGTCATTCTGGTTATGTTCCACAGGTAAGAGCAAGCCACACAATCAAGACTTGTGAGGAAATAATCCTCATTTGTAAAATATTGATGTCATTTTTGAAATCTCTTGCATCCTCTTAGGCTGAGGTTTAGCTCAGATGGTAGAATGCTGCTCTGAGGTCCTGGGTTTGTGCTCGCACACTGCAAAAATGGCAGTCCACTCCCAAAAAATCCCCACTCAGCCAATAAAAACCCTATGAAAGGCAGAGAATCACTAACGTAGGTGCCTGGCATGGCACAGTCTCGGGGAGTGTTTGGTTCTGTTGTACCCAGGGTCACTATGTGTCATACCCTACTTGACAGTACCTAACAACAACAACAATAATTGCATCATTAGCTTTTGGTAAAATTGACAAAGGATATATACTTTACAGACCCTTCATGAGTATTTATGAAAACACAGTGTTTGTTTCAGTATCTGGCATAGAGTGACCACCAATATCACTTTATTAGCTATGTGATTATTATTAGAAAATATTACCTGGGTTTAGGTCACCAGGATGACTAAATCTTTTTTTTATTATTTTTTAAAGCAAATCATCTCTTCTTCCCCTACTGCTACTGTCTTAATTTTTCCCTTATATTTTATTACCATGGCTATTGAAATAGCTTTCCAGTGAGTCTCCTTTAGTAGTAAGCATTGCTGTCTCTTATGGAGGTATAAACTCCGTGAGGACATGTTCTTGACTTTATTATTTATATTTGCATTTTCACTCTCTGATACAGTGCATTCTTCATAGTAGATGTTCCATATATATTGTTGAGTGCAAGATTTGAATATTAAACTATGCATTCCAATAAAATTTTGGAAAATTCAACGGTTTTTATTCTATTTCTTTATATTCCTCCAATGGCTTCCCATAGTGTTCAAGGTAAAATTTACCAGTGATCTTCTTAGCTGAATCTACAAGTCTCTCCAAGACCTAATCCTTGCCCCTTAGCTTTATCTTTCATTTTTATTGTATATATAACCTATCTTGCAGCATTTTCCTCAATTTATCATGCTTAATAAAAAGTTTCTTCCTACTAAGAATGACCTGATTTCCTAAGATTTTGGTCATTAATTTAGTACTTTAAGACCCGCCCCCCCCTCCAGTATTTCTGGAATTGGCCTAATACTACTATTGATATTTCTTAGCACTCTATCTGGAACTTCGTCCAATTTTCAACCTACAAAGCAGATACTACATCTTTCTTTGCCACATGATGAGCAAATACCTGTCATGTAGTAGATGCTTTGTAATTATTATGTCAATGAGTAGAGGTACAATAGCAGTTGTGAAGGGTGATGGTAGGTAGCTTTAAAATTCGTTGCCAAGAGTTTGATGGAGTATCCCATTTAAATCTGGGGACATTTATTTCTTCCATTTGTAAAGTCTCATTTGAGTGTTCTCCCACTAAGTGGGCTAAATTGCTTTTCTTTGTTCTCAAAATAATTCTCAGTAGTGAGCTTGGTGTTACTCTATCCCCAGATGACTGTTGTCCTAACTGTTCATTGCACCAAAGCTTGACTTCATTTCTCTTTGATTACTTTTGTTGATTGAGCAGGTGGCTTATGTTTTATTCCTAAACAATATGAAAAGATTCAGGCTAGTCCAAGTAAAGCTGTTTGTAAAATACTAAACTATTCATTTGGCTGTGACTAAATTATTTTGGCATCTTGAGCACAGGCCAGCCTCAGCTTCTTCCATGATAAAGATAATATTGTGCTAGTATAATGGCCTACAGGAATGAAGAGAAATCAAGCATCAGCTTGACAGGATGAATGTTTAAGTGGATCCTGCTGCATTTGCTTTTGGATAGAAAGAGAAAAATGATAGTTATACCAAGTGCCATGTGAATCTTGTGTTTACTATTGGTGCATGAGCTAATGTAGCCCCAGGCAACTTTTTTTATTAACTCTTCTTTGATTTACTATCTTGGTTAAAATGGAACACAATTCATTCTAAACAACTTTAGGTCATCTACTGCTTTTTCTTATTTTGCAAATATAGTCCAATTCTCTTAACATTTTAATTTAAAAAAAGCAAACAAGATACATAATGTAGCAAAACATGACAAGCTGCACTGTGAATAATCATAATTTCTCATTTCTCAAGAGTAAACTGGAGTAACTCTTTCATAAATATTGATAACTTCAGAGATGGACATAATTCTTTTTAGAAACAATTGATAATTTATTTTTATTATAATATTGCCTAAGGCTGAGTGTGTACTTTCATTATATATCAATTCTTATTATTACTGAACTAAATAACTGACACATAAAAGGTAATTTATGGTAGGTAGGAGTTTTCTTGATGAAAGCCAACATCCTCACTGAAGCCCAGGGAAAGGAAGTTCCTAGGCCAAGGTTATACACCTATCTAATATAAAAACTGGGGCTGGATTTAGCTCCCTTGGTAGAGTGCTGCTCTGTATTCTCTGAGGCCATGGGTGTGATCTTCAGTACTACAAAAGATGGGAGAAGGACCTGGTAGCCCACTCCCAAAACAATCAGTCATTGAAAACCCTATGCATAAGAGAGAAGCGCTAGCTGGGCGTGGTGGCAAACGCCTGTAATCCCAGCAACTTGGTAGGTGGAGCCAGTAGGATCGCAAGTTCTAGACCAGAGGAAGTCTGCATAATTTAGCAAGACCCTGTCTCAAAAAGTCAAGGAAAAAAAAAAAAAGGCTGGGGGTGCAGCTCAGTGGTCCAGCACTTGCATAGCATGTAAGCACGAGGCCCTGGGTTCAACCCCTAGTACGCCAAAAAAAAAAAAAAAAAAAAAAAAAAAAAAAAAAAAAAAAAAAAAGAGAGAGAGAGAGAGAGAGAGGGAGAGAGAAGCGCTGACATACTGTTGGACTGCTGGGCATGGCACAGTGTCACAGAGTGTTTCGTTCTGTTGTGCACAGGGTTGCTAGAGTTGGACTCAACTCTAGATCACCTAACAACAAAACAAAAACTAAGCAAAGGACAAAGACCCCAGTCTCTTCCTTTTATATTTTTCTACTCTGTTTCTATAATTTTTATACTACTTATCCTTTCCCATGTTATAGCAACAAATTCTTACATTAAAAAAGGGGCAAGATTTTTTAGCTTAAATTAGTTTCGGTAAGATTTGTTTAGAGATGCGTGGCAATGATCATTCTGCCCAAACTTCATGAACTTATGATTTTTCCTACAATATTTTATATAAATAAAAAGAAATTTGTATTTAATTAATGAAGACTCCAAGTCTTATTTTGGTTGTTTTGGGATACTTGATGTATGCAAGATACATTAGAAGTAAAACATATTATCGATATTTAATCTGTATTTGAACTTAATTTTTACTGGACGCCCTAGGAATTGCTTAGGGTTATCCCAAAACATTGTTCTGTACCTGTTACACTATCTTATTATGTTGTACTCAGACTTCAATGTAAATATACATGTAGAAGTAGCAATGTATTTATGAGCAATCTAATTTTGCATTTCCAGCTAGTTTAATACTCATGCACTCAGGATACAAATATGTCTAGATAGTAGTATACAATGTCCAAGGTACTTTTTCCTTTAAATTAAATCCTATGTATACTTGTCAAGGTCCTAGATCATATATGAATTCTGTGTACTTTGCTTTGTAATATACATTTATAAGAAAATAATTTGCAAAGCTTTATTTACAAACCTCTGGTCTGGAGAAACAAGAATACAAGTATTCTTATATTTCCCAAGATGAGAATGGCATATATGTAAGTATTTATATGTGTGTTGCTTTTAAGATCTTATTCATTTTATATTGCCTAAATTGCCTTAGGGCTGGGATTTGGCTCAGTTGGTAGAATGCTGCACTGCAGTCTCTGAGGTCCCGAGTTCAATTCCCAGCACCACAAAAATGGGAGAAGGTCCTGGCAATCCACTCCCAAGGCAATCCCGAAACAGTCAGCCATTGAAAACCCTATGAGGGTCACTATGAGTTGGACTCGACTTGATGGCACCTAACAACAACAACAACAACTACA
Organism: Pedetes capensis; assembly: GCA_007922755.1. Taxonomy (NCBI): domain Eukaryota; kingdom Metazoa; phylum Chordata; class Mammalia; order Rodentia; family Pedetidae; genus Pedetes; species Pedetes capensis. The sequence continues at coordinate 30,853 of VMDO01018995.1, read as the reverse complement.
ACAACAAATTGCCTTAATAATGCCCCACAAAACATTCTAATTATAATAGAATAATAATAATGCATATCTATCTCTTATTGTCAAAGAGCAGTGTTTCACTTGTCAAAGAATTTCATGGTGCTTACTAATAAGACACTATGAGGAACAGATATTAGGATTTTTGTTAAGGAAGAAATATAAAAGCAAATTTTTAAAAATATTTTCTCCCAGATAGGTTTTTTTTTTTTTGTCAAAATTGAGAGGGCTCAGTCTGTTTCTTGAGTTATTTCATTTCATATTGCAATTTTGGTCATGCTGGAATTTTACTTCTTTTTTTTTTTCCTGAAATCAAAGGACTGTGTTAGGATTAATTGTGATAGCTACGTACTCTAATGTAATTTTTTTCGACACTTGGAGGATGAACCCAGGTCCTTGCACATACTTTGCAAATGCTCTACCACTGGACTAAACCCGTAGCCCATTTTTTAATTTTTAAAATTTTGAATCAAGGTCTTTGTAAGTTATGCAGGCTGCCTCTGGTCTCGAACTTATGAATCTCCTGCCTCTGACTCCCAAGTTGCTGGGATTACAGGTATATGCCATTGTGTCCAGCTCAAGTCATCATTTTATTAGCAGTGAAATGATAACTAACACTTTAAATTCACTTTTCTCAGTGTTTTGTGTGTGTGTGTGTGTGTGTGTGTGTGTCTGGGTGTGCCTATGTGCTTGTGTGTGTGTTGATTTGAGAAAGAGAAAGATCCTGAGAATCTTTCTGGAGGAGGATAAGAATGTATTGTGGGGAAATATTAGAGAGGACACCAAGAAAGGAATTGTGAACAAAAAGCAAGGAAAAACACTTAGGAAGAACCCACTTGGAAAAAAACTGAATTTTTTAAATAAGGCAAACTTTCTTACAGCTGCAAGTAGCAGAAACACAGCTTAATCTGGCTTAAACATGAAGAATTCCTATTATATTACATACTAGGGCACATCTATTTCAAGCTATCTAAATCCAGGGCTTTGGCACTTCTGGTGTCATCAAGATTTTTCTCTCCCTCCATCTCTTATCTCTGTTCCCTGGAATTTTACAATCCTACAATTTGGGAGTGAGAAAAGGAAAAAGAGTATAGATTTAGGAGTCATCATCAGATAATGATTAATTATATCCTTGGAAAAGATGAACTCACCCAGGGGAGAGTGGAATAGTAAGAAGAGTACTTTGTAAGGAATCCTGACAGATGCTAGTATATAAAGTGGAAAAGGAGCCCAACAAGAATTAAGAAGGGGCCACCAAAAAATGAGGAAGACCAAGAGCACACAGGGTACAGGAAAGGTTGAATGTGTCATAGATAATACAAGGTAAGATCATAAAATAGAGTGAATTTTTAAACTAAAAAATTTATTATAGCAAAGGACACGTTGCCATTATTCCTCCTCAAAATATTCCTCCTGGGTTGAAACACACTTATTCCCATTGTTCTTGCCACTTTTGGAAGCAGTTCTGCAAATCTTATTTCCTGACTGTCTTTAGTTATGATGTGTTAGTTGCCTTGATTTCCTGGATGGATTCAACACATTTTTCTCTCATAGAAGAGCGAAAAGTTACATGGTGCCACATTCAGTGGAAAAGGTAGATGAAAACAAAACCATGTTTTTATTTGGCAGAAATTGCCATTCAGGAGTGGTGGCTGACATGGAGCATTGTCATAATGGAAAATAAAACAGTTGGCCCATTGCTCAGACCATTTTCTATACACATCATTTTTTAAATACAATAATAAGCCCTTATAATATTCAGAGTTCACCATAGTGTTCCTGACTACCAACTCAGCTCACACAATAGCATCAAGATCAAAACACATAATTGGCATCACCTTGATGTTGGATCATGATTGACATGCTTTTTGTACATGAGGAGAATGGGTGATTTCCATTGAACATTCTGAATTTTGGTCCTTGAATCATAATGATAGTTGAAACTTGTCCCACACCATTGCTAAGATTCCATGTGCCACTTCTTGAAGAATCTGCCTTTCTGTTGGGTGGCACTCAGAGCAGCATTCACCATAATGTTTTGGTCACACCTTGTACATTTATCTGACTGTTTAGTTTTTAACAGTTTCCTCCTTTGTAGAAATGGTCTCTTCACTCAGAAATGGCATCTCGTCCAATGACCCTCACTCCTGGCCATGGTTGGATGTTTCAAGTGATTCTAGATCAGTAAAACTGGTCCCACCAGAGTCTCATTTTTAAGAAATCAAAATTTAGAGCTGAGCAACACAAAATTTAGAGCTGAGAGACATCATGATGAATACCTATAATCCCAGCAACTTGGGAGGCCATGAAGGAGGATAGCCAGTTGTAGGGCACAGGGAAATTCTGCACAACTTAGCAAGACCCTGTTTCAAAATAAAGGGCTGGGGTGTAGCTCTGTGGTAGAGTGCTTGCCTAGAATACATGAGACTCTGGATTCAACTCACCTATGCGGGAGGGAGGAAGAGAGGGAGAGGGAGAAAGAAATCATATCTGGCAGTCTCAGTCAATAGCAAAATAATAAAATGGACTAAATTAATTCAAATTAAATTAAAAATGAAGCCATGGACAAGTCAGGAAGTAGAGCAGTATAAAAGGTCTCTGCAGCAGAAGGAAAAAAAGTATCTGTTGAGGAGTTGTAGAGAGAGTGACTAAGAAATTCTGCTTTGTTTTTAAAATCTTAAAGATCTGAGTATATTTGAATATATTTACCTCCCTATTTTCTCATCAAATGAACTTGCTTCCTAATTCACAAAGAAAATAAAACTTATGAAACAGAAAATTCCTCAATTCCTTGTCACCAAACCTGCAAATTATCAGCATCTGTGCTCATTCCTTTTCCTTCTTTGCATTGTGCCACTATGGAAAAGTATGCTTCTTGGGAAAGCACCCCACTATAACATTATAAATAATATCCAAAAATTAAATAACCTAACACGTTGGGTTACTTTCCTGCAAAATTAGTGAAATGAGGCCTGAACCTGCATAGATATCCATCCTGGATAGGTCTGTCTACAAGTTCTAAATCTCTCATTCTGGTGGAGTTTGCTACCACTCTGGTTTAAATACACATAGAGATGATTCTAAGACTTAAAGCCATCTGTGACTTCCAGGACAGCTATTATAATTAAGGAACTAAGTCTAATCATTTTGTCCTTGAGATATTAGGACTGGAAAATATTAATAAGACAAAAGTCTTTTCTAGTGCCTGGAGTTTTCCAACTTGACTCCACCAACTTCCATATATGCCCATATACTTCCATATACTCCCATAATCTGAGCCAGTTTGTCTGTGAGAGTTGGAATGGAGGGCAGATGCCTACTTGCCAGATTGTGCTGTATGTCAAGTTCATCCAGTCTTCTCAACATGTTCTCTAAGATTACTGTATGCTTGATAACTAATATAACATTCAGAATGTAGCAAAATCTTGCTACAATTTTGTAGACTTTGTGAGTGGATAGAGAGAGAAATGAACAGATGAATAATTTGTACAAGAGGGATGAGTCCAGTGTCTAGAATACAAGAAGGATAAATTTTAGTTTATCCTTTTTTTTCTATTGGACTCTGTCTGTTCTGCAAGGTAGAGGAAAATATGAATTAATATAGCCTGTAGTATTCCTCACATCCCCCCACACACAAAAAAGAGAACATTAGGTAATAGACATTGAATGTTCTTTGTTAAAGATAGGTTTTACTTTCTGGAGATGTTTTAGGTTCATGGCAATATTGAATATTAGATACAGAGATTTCATGTGTACCTTTGCCTCCACACATGTATTGTGTACCCATTTATCAGCAGTCCCCACAAAAGTGGTATATTTGTTACTGTCAGTGAACCTACATTGTTGATATTCTTTTAAATTTTCAGAATGGTATCCTCTGTGAATAAAGAATTATAATAATTTGGGATATGTTTAGATGATTACTTCCAATTTTCATTTCTATATGAATTAATTAAAGAAGTTTGATATAATTTTCTTATTTCAGGACAACCAGAATTATTAAAGTTATCATTCATTGAGCAGCTGTGAGTTTTAAACTAAGCATGATTATTAAAGCAGTGTATCTTGAGCTCACAAATAAAGTGATATATTTTCATTGCTATTAAAATATGGCATTGTTTGATCAAAACTTTTGGGTTCCTTTTTTTCTTTTTAGAAAAAATCACATATTGCACATGCTTTAAAAATGTTAGTCTTTGACTTTCAGCACCTTTTGTTCTTAAAATGGGCAGGGAATAATTCCTACTCCCCACTTCTTCTGAGACAAGCTGCTCTCTAGAATGTACTTTATCTTATTGTATATCTGGATTAAGTCGGTACTAAACATTCTCATGTCCGGTTTTATCCCTTGCTATTTTAAAAAATACTCTGGAACTCTTTTTTTTCCTATTCAATAGCTTTGGAATTGTTTTCTTCCTCTTTAATAGTTCCTTTATGATGAATGAAATAAATATATAAACATTCCTGAACTTTCTATACAGATGGCAAAGTGTTGACGATACTATAGTATATGTAGTATATGTTCTTAGGTGTCCTTGAGTCAGGTCAGACTCATCATGACCCTAGGTACAGCAAATGAAACACTACTCGACACTGTGCTGGCACTATGTCAGTGCTTCTCTGATATTCATAGGGTTTTAGATGGCTGATTGTTTCAGGAGTGGGCTGCTGGATCCTTCTCCCAAACCTGTAGCAACTGGTGTTCCCAGGCAGTCTCCCATCCAAGTAGTAACCAGATATGACCCTGCTTATCTTCTGAGATTAGACAAGTTTGGACACCAAGGTGATATGGCTTGTAGATACTGTAGTATAGACAGATGTTAATAAAATAAGTACAGTTTTTCAGTTTAATTCGGCTTTATCTCCATGTTTGTAGCCCAAGCCAAGGTTATACTAGTTAATATAATTTTCATAAGGCACCCATCAGATATAATTTATGGCCCTATTTCTTACAGAAAAAAAATCAAAATAAGGAGGGAAGCTCACATTTTTTAAAAAAAATAGCATTTAAGAAGATTTTATGAAAATTTCCTTATTAACCTAAAATTAAGATAGGCCACTTTGATTACATTTGGCACTATTTACCAATGTTTTGATTTTGCTTTTTCTCAACATTGGTAGGACTGTCCATCTTAGCAATTTTCAGAGATATTCATGGCCATGTGTCTTGTTTTGACAAATAAAGCGTGAGTAGAAGTGACACGTGTCACCTGAGAGTAGAAGTCTTTGAGAAATGATGACTCATTTGTCATGTACTTTTCTTCCTGTTGTGGCAAATTACATTTCAGGAAGTGGAATCTCTAGCAGCCTGGAACCCTAAGAGAGCATAAGGTAGAGCGAAATCTCCTGATGAAGCAAGACTGAAATGTAGCAGGAATGAAAATTAACCTTTACTTTAAATCACTTTGATTTGAGGTTTAAAAAAACTAGCTTATTTTTATAAATATAGAAATTAATATGCAGTACAGGGCTTCAATAAAAACTAAAAATGCTATAACCTTCACTTAGGAGCATGTGGCTGGGTAGAAGGCAATCCATGTTATATGGTAATAATCCATGTTATAGGGTGACAAAATTCTTGGTGAATCTGTCTCCTGAGTAACATGAGAGGCCAATCATAGGCACAATAAGCTTCTGGCATTAGGAATAGAAATTGGAAAACAGAATGCCAATGTTTATGGTGGTTGCTATGGATGGCATTTGTCTAGGAATTATGGAAACCAATGAGATCAAAATATAATTTTCCAGGTTTGCAAATAAGAATAAATAGGCCTTGATACTCCCGAAATTTAAGGCCAATAAATATCTACAGAGGCAAAAATTTTTAGAATCATAGCAGGAAGATATTATTAGGAAATATTTTAAGCAATAAAGTAATTTAAACTCGATTATAGCACTGTATATCTATTAAAATGGCTAAAATCCAAAATATTGACAACACTAAATGTGAGTGAGGTTGTGAAGCAACAGGAGTTCTTCTTCACTGCTGCTTGGAATGAAACATGGTACTGCCACTTTGGAATATAATTTCTTACAACACTAAAAATAGTCTCACCATGTGATTCAATAATCCTACTCCTTATGAATTTATCCAAATGGGCCAAAAACTCATGACCACACTAAAATCTGTGCATGAATTTCATTATAGTTTTACTCAATTTCCAAAGACTGAAAGCAACAAAAATATCCTATACTAAATGAATAGGTTAAAAAAAACCCTCAGGTGTATTCATACTATATTACTCAATGATAAAAAGAAATGTGCTATCCATGAAGGATGTGGAGAGACCTTAAAGGTATTTTGTTAATAGCTGTGAGAGAAAATATTTAAAAAATTATATTTAAATAGTATGACATTCTGGAAAAGGCAAAACTATGGATCAATAAAAGATCAGTGATTACCAAAGTTTCAATTAAACGCCCCCTACCCCCCTACACATACCTGAAAGCATGCTGGACATTATACTAGGATTTTGAATGAGGATGAAGGATAATTTCAGTGTTGAGTAGAATTTTCTGTTCATATTTGAGTAAACTTGAAGGAAGGGGAATGTTCAGCAATTGGCTGATTTCTTTTTCTCAGAAAAAGCCAAGAAAATACTAGTTCAGAATGAGACTCTGAGATTTCTGTACAAATAATTTGCATAATGATGAGTACTAACTCCCCATGAACTTTGTGAATCCTCAAGCAAATATTTCCCTTCTTATTACTGTTATTTTTTAGAATAAGCATTTACCCTTTGGAATGTTTGTGTATGTGAGTTTACATATGTGTGTATTATGACTACTTGATCCAGAGTGCACAAACATAAAAATGAGAAGTCTCTGCAAATCACACTGGAAAAAGACCTGGAAGAAAACCAGGTTTGCATTGTTTGAGTACAAGATAGACAGTATAGTATGGTACAATAGGCTTTGAAGTCAAGCAAACTTAGGTCTAATTCAGGTTTTGCTATTATGGGCCACTACAACTGTCTTGTTAACCACTAGGAGTCTTGATTTACTCAACTTCATTGTGGAATTAATAATTTAGAACTCACAAGATTCCTGAGATGATTAAGTGATATGATGTATGCAAAAGGCTGACTCATAGTAGAAGGTCAAAAAATGTTAGCTAATTTAATTGAATAAATAGTAGTGTGTGACAAAGTAAACCTAAAATGACACAAGCTTGCCTAGGGTACAAATACAGGTCTCGGTCCAACTTTAATATAGATTCTTAGATACAAATGAGTAACCTTTATTTTATATTTACCGTTCATTAGTAAATATCTAGTAAGCAATTATTTTAAATTCCATACTAAAGTGAATGCATTGAGAAACAGAATTCTTGAAGGTGCATAGAAGGGAGCTGACAGAATGATTAATCATATATGAAAAAGATAGATGATATGTAACAAAAATGAGTGTTAATTGGCAATGAGGTCAGTTTGTTATGATATGGGGATGCTGGCAAAATCTGAGTGGAGAATTAAAAATCTGATGTAGAATTTATGAGGAGAAATTCTGCCAGACACAGTAGCACATGCCTTTAATCCCAGTGACTCAAGAGGCAGAGGCAAGGGTTTGCAAGTTCGAGGCCAGAGGCAGCTTGCCTAACTTAGTGAGACCATGACTAAAAAAAGAAAAGGTTGATGGTGTAGTGTCAGAGCAGTTGCAAAGTATGTGCAAAGCCCTGGGTTTAGGCCAAAAGTACTTCAAAAAACGGGGGATAATGGCTTAAATAAATGAGAATGGCGTCAGAACATATCAGAGGAGTATGTACTTGTATTTGTTGAATGACTGTCATTTTTGGATACTATTTACAAACATGGACATATAGACAAGGATTATATTGATATACCCTTTGCATACAAACTTGAATGGATAGACAGACGTTTAGATGAGTTGTACTACCTTATTGAAAATAAAAGTTTAAGCCGAGAGCAGTGGTACATACCTATAATCCCAGCAACTCCAGTGGCTGAGGCAAGAGGATCACAGATTTAAGGCCAGAGATGGCCTGCGTAACTTAGGGAGACCCTGTCTCAGGATAAAAGATAAATAATGAGCTGGAGGTGTAGCCCAGTTATAGGACAATTGCAAAGTAAGTGTGAGGCTGTGGGTTCACCTCCGCCAAGTACCATAAAAAATAAAAACAAAAATAAAAAAGAATAAATAAATAAATAAAATCTAGTATTTTTTCATTTTAATAAATTTAAATTTGTTTAGATTATAAAGAATTTCTTTTTTCAGAATATCATATGGGTTGTATAGCATTTATAATATAATTTTATCATTATTAGCCATGTGATATTGAGGTCCACCAGTTTACACAGGACTAATTAACAGTGAACATTTTTTATTTTGTCTGTTAAATGTTTATTGGAATATTACCAAGGTCGGTAATAAGAATTATAATTTATTCTTACATGCTTGAACTTATGCATGGCTTTCATTTCATATTAGTTAATAAGACATCTTCAAAAGGTGAGTATACATAGATTGAGAAAATAGTTATTGATGTTCTATATAATAAGATATTTTATCTGTTTTACATGCATTATATACTTTTTCATAGTCATTTAACATTATTAACATGTCAATCAAAAGTACTGTTGAATTCTCCTTTTCTTTCCCTTGAAGGAAGGTTTTTCAGGCAATCATTAATTTCTGCAACATGCTCTGTGACATATTCATTGTCTTTCAAAAAGAGCTTACATAAAATTTACTTAGATCATCACTAGATTCTTTCCTAATCAGCATAGCATATTATATTTTATGCAAAGCTATTATGTAGTTGCTTAAGTTTGTAGTTAAAATGTATCTGTTTATTATTAGAATTTCCTAGCAGTTGGCCAACTGTCACATGTCATATGTTCTAAAATTCTGAATGAGTCACAATATTTACTGTCTGTTGGTGTTTTATGTAAAAATACAAAACACATCCAGGGCATATATTAATAATATAAGCAGAAATAAGGAAGAAAGTAGGTTATCCAGAATTGTGTAACTCAGGGATAACTACCATTAACAATTATATACATTTTTAGAGAGAGAGAGAGAAAGAGAAAATAGATACATAGATCCAAAAATTGCACTATGAAGTTTAATTTTTCTTGGTGAAGTTATATCCAGACACATTTACTGGGGTAGGCATTAAGAGTTTATTGTTGTAGCCGGGCATACCATTCAAATAGTACTGTCCCAAAAATTGCAGTTAAGGAAGCTATAGACATAAAGCCTTATGAAAACAGCTGGTCAGAACTGACTCTAATCTTCTGCCCCAAAAGGAGACATGAACTGAAATACGTCAGTTACAATTGTTAGATAATGTTTCTAAATCCCATAAAATTCAAATTCTCAGATAATAGGTGTAGTTTTATGGATTTAAAAAATGCCATTTATATTTTCCTAACACAAGAAACCCCCACATGTCTGTCAGTTTGCCACACTGTGGGGACTTGTGTGTTGCTATGAGGCTGAGAGCACTGCCACTGTAACCTCAGATATGAGCAAGGTTACCCATGGTGGACAGGTTTTCAGCTGAGCTTCCAGACTGAGACAGACTAGGGAGTAGGACCTGGCAAACCACTCCAGAAACAGGTAGCCATTGAGGACCCTATGAATAGCAGAGAAACACTGTCAGATATAGTGCCGGAAAATGAGCCCCCCAGGTTGGAAGGCACTCAAAAGACTCCGGGGGAAGAGTTGCCTCCTCCAAGTAGAGTCTACCGTGATGACGGAAATGGAGTAAAGCCCCAGGGTGCTCAACTTGCTGATATGGAACAACTCAAAATGAGGAGACACAACTGTAAATATCCATTAATAATTGGAACATGGAATGTATGTAGTATGAATCTAGGGAAATTAGAAATTGTTAAAAGAGAAATGGAGCACATAACATTGACATTCTAGGCATCAGTGAGCTAAAATGGACTGGCATAGGCCATTTTGAGTCAGACAATCATATAGTCTACTATGCTGGCAATAAAAACTAAAGAGAAATGGGGTTGCATTCATCATCAAAAAAGACATTTCAAGATCTGTCATGGAATACAATGTTGTCAGTGATAGAATAATATCCATATGCCTACAAGGAAGGCAAGTTAATATGACTATTACTCAAATTTATGCACCCACCACTAAGGCCACAAAGGAAGAAAGGGAAGACTTCTATCAGCTTCTGCAATCTGAAATAGATCAAACATGCAATCAAGACACACTGATAATCACTGGTGACTGGAATGCAAAGGTTGGAAACAAAAAAGAAGGCTCGGTAGTTGGAAAATATGGTCTTGGTAACAGAAACGAAGCTAGACATCACATGATAGAATTTTGTCAGACCAATGACCTTTTCATTACAAATACATTTTTTCAACATCATAAATGGAGACTGTACACATGGACTTCACCAGATGGAACATACAGGAATCAAATTGACTACATATGTGGAAAGAGACGATGGAAAAGCTCTATACAAAATGTCAAAACAAGACCAGGTGCTGACTGTGGATCAGACCATCAACTTCTCATATGCAAGTTCAAACTGAAGCCGAAGAAAATTAGAACAAGTATACGAGGGCCACGGTATGACCTTGAGTATATCCCACCTGAGTTCAGAGACCACCTCAAAAATAGGTTTAATGCATTAGACACAAATGATAGGAGACCAGAAGAGTTGTGGCATGACATAAAAGATTTCATTCAAGAAGGAAGCAAAAAGTTCTTAAAAAGACAAGAAAAAAAGAAAGGATCAAATTACATGTCAAAAGAGACAGTAGAACTTGCTCTTGAACATGGAGCAGCTAAAGTAAAAGGAAGACATGATGAAGTTAAGGAACTAAGCAGATTTCAGAAGGCAGCTTGAAAAGGTAAAACCAAATATTATAATGACATGTGCAAGGAGCTGGAGGCAGAAAACCAAAAAGGAAGAACACGATCTGTGTTTCTCAAGCTTAAGGAAGTAAAGAAAAAATTCAAGCCTCAAGTGGCAGTAGTGAAAGATTCTACAGGGAAAATATTAAATGATGCAGGAAACGTCAAAAGAAGATGGGAAGAATACACAAGGTCATTATACAAGAAAGAATTGGTAGATGACCAACTGTTCCAAGAGGTTGCATATGAAGAGGAACCAATGGTGTTGAAGGACGAAGTGGAAGCTGCATTGAAAGAACTGGCGAAATACAAGGCTCCAGGAATTGATGGGATATCAAGAGATATTTCAACAAACAGATGCAACACTGGAGGTGTTACCATGTTTATGCCAACAGATTTGGGAAACAGCTACTTGGCCAACTGACTGGAAGAGATCCATATTTGTGTCTATTCCCAAAAAAGGGGATCCAACTGAATGTGCAAACTATCGGACAATATCATTAATATTGCACACCAGCAAAATTCTACTAAAGATCATTCAGAAGCAACTACAGCAGTATATAGACAGGGAATTACCGGAAAAATCAAGTGGGATTCAGAAGAGGGTGGGGAACCAGGGACATCATTGCTGATGTCAGGTGGATATTAGCTGAAAGCAGAGAATATCAAAAAGATGTCTATCTATGTTTTATTGACTACGCAAAAGCATTTGATTGTGTGGATCATAACAAATTATGGATAACACTTCGGAAAATGGGAATACCAGAACACCTAATTGTGCTCATGAGAAATCTGTACATGAACCA
>VMDO01018995.1:0-19075 GCA_007922755.1 Pedetes capensis | reverse complement strand
CGAGTGGTTTAAAGTTGAGAAAGGTGTGTGTCAGGCCTGTATACTTTCACCCTATCTCTTCAATTTATATGCTTAGCAAATAATCTGAGAAGCTGGACTTTATGAGGAAGAACGCAGCATCAAATTGGAGGAAGACTCATTAACAACCTGCGTTATGCAGATGACACCACACTCCTTGCTGAAAGTGAAGAGGATTTAAAACATTTACTGATGAAGATCAAAGATCATAGTCTTTGATATGGGTTATGACTAATCATCAGCAAAACAAAAATCCTTATGACTGGGTCAGCATGCAACTTCACAATAAATGGAGAAAAGATAGAGGTTATCCAAGGTTTTGATTTGCTTGGCTCTATAATCAACACCCAAGGAAACAACAGTCAAGAAATCAAAAGATGCATTGCTCTAGGAAAAGCTGTGGCAAAAGATCTCTTTAGAGTATTGAAAAGCAAAGATGTCACATTGAAGACAAAGGTGCATCTGACTCAAGCCATGGTATTTTCAGTCACATCATGTGATTATGAATGCTGGACATTGAACAAGAGAGACAGAAAAAGAATTGATGCTTTTGAATTGTGGTGCTGGAGACTTCCGTTGAATATACCATGGACTGCCAAAAGAACCAACAAATCTGTCCTAGAAGAAGTGCAACCAGAGTGCTCCTTGGAAGCAAGAATGGCCAGACTGCATCTTACATATTTTGGACATGGAGTCAGGAGCAATCACTCTGTGGAGAAGGACATCATGTTTGGGAGAGTGGCAGGTCAACGCAAAAAAAGGAAAACCCTCCACCAGATGGATTGACACAGTGTCTGCAATAATGGGCTTAAACATAAATAAGATTGTTTGCCTGGCACAGAATCAGCAAGTGTTTCGATCTGCTATACATAGGGTCGCTATGAGTCAGACTCAACTCGATGGCACGTAACAACTACAACAACAACAACACAAGAAAAATTGTTGCAAAAGACCTGGTGAAATTGTAGAAAAAGATGTCACATTGAAGATGAAGATGTGCCTGATTAATGTCATGGTATTTTCAGTAGCAACATATGCTTGTGAAATCTGGACAGTGAATAAGAGAGACAGAAGAAGAATTGATGATTTGAATTTCAGTGCTGGAGATGAATATTTGATATACCACGGACTGCCAAAAGAACCAAGAGATCTGTCCTAGAGGAAGTGCAACCAGAGTGCTCCTTGGAATCAAGGATGGCTAGACTGTGTCTTACATATTTTGGACATGTTTTCAGGAGGGACCAATCCCTGGAGAAGGACATCGTGCTTGGGAGAGTGGTGGGTCAGCAAAAAAGGGGAAGATCTTCTACTGGATGGACTGACACAGTGGTTGCAACAATAGGTTTAAGCACAAAAGATTGTATGCATGAAATGATATCAGGTAGTTTTTTGTTCTGTTGTACATAGTCTCACTATGAGTCAGACTTGACTTGAAGGCACTTAACAACAAAGATAAGGAAAATATATGGTGATATGGTGTTTGAATTTTAAAAGTAGGTAAGGAGGAATGGCCTATCCACTAAAATTTGCATGAGTATTCATAATTTCTTTTTAAGCACTTAAAATTTATTTATCTACTTATTTATTTAACATTTTTAAAAAATATGTTCCCACTAATGTGGAGATGTGTACATGAATTCACATGGATTTGAGACAGGCAGAGAGCAAATCATGTGCAGAGAATGGTCATAAGTCTCTCCCATGCCTTCATAAGTATAAACAGTCCACTTTTTCTCTATTTTCATGTGAATTATTGCATTACATTGCTTTGAAAAATAGGTTTTGTTGACAGTAAAAATATTTGAAATCATTGGCATGTGTAGTTTGCACACTTCTCATCAGTTCCTATGTTGTTAGGATTTATTTTTATTACTCTTTTACTTCTTTTTATAGCAAATTTACCTGCAGCCGTAGCTCTGTGGCATCCAGTCCTGTCAGATCTCAGAAGTTAAGCAGGGTTGGGCCTGGTTAGTACCGGGATGGGAGATCTCCTGGAAACACCAGATACGGTAGGCTTGGGAGAAGGACCCTGTAACCCACTCCCAAACATCAACCTGGTATTGAAAACCCTCTGAACAGCAGAGAAACACTGGTGATGGTGTTTCACCTGTTGCACATAGGGTTGCTATGAGTTAGATACCGACTCCTGGGCACCTAACAACAATAACAACATAGCAAATTTATGATACATTTAAATTTAATCTTGTTTTCAGTAACTACATTCATAAGGTCAAATTGGTACATTTATTTGAGCATGGTCCATGGACAAGATAATGAACCATGGAAGATGAAAAGAAATATACATTCTTCCCTCTGTTGTTTTAAGAAGCACTAACAAAACTATAAATGGATGACAATGAAATATTCATAAGAGATTTCAAGGGTATCAGATAGATTGTCTTAAGTTTTATGTGCTATTTCTCTTTTTTTCCTCTGAAAGCATTTCAATTTATTCTGAGTTGTCTTTTTCCAATGATAATTTTATTTAGATAATTTAGACTTAAGCACTTCTAGTTTAATTACTTATGGTTTCTGGTTTGATATATAAAGAACTCAGAAGTCATCATTCCCATCTTCATAAATAGAAAAATACTGAAAAAAATAGAAACCCTTGCTCCTTCTTAGAACCATTGAAGAAATGAAGTCACAGGTCAAACCTCTGCTCCAAAAACTGGAGAAAACTGGAAACATGTGAGTATAGATAATTACAGCTTACTGGGAACAGAGGTTACTGTTGGAGGCAGTCGAACTGAAAGAGTAATTGAATCCACCCTGGATGTGGAACATGGACTACTTTGTGAGAGTTGTTGTTGTTAGGTGCAGTCGAGTCATGTCCGATTCATAGCGACCCTCATAGGGTTTTCTATGGCAGATTGTTTTGGGATTGCCTTGGGAGTGGGTTGCCATGTCCTTCTCCCATTTTTGTGGTGCTGGGAATCGAACTCTGGACCTCAGAGACTGCAAAGCAGTGCTCTACCAACTGAGCTAAATCCCAGCCCCGCCTTTGTGAGAGTAGAGGCTCTGTAAGGGGAAATCCTCATATTTATGGAGTTTACTTCCAGGAACCAGGTCTTACTGCCAATTTTTAAGGTAAAAATCCCCCTTTGTACTTCTGGTGGGGAGAGCAGAAGTAATAGTTTTGGAATGTGCCCAGATTACTCTGTTCTTATCAAAAGCTTTCCATAAAAGCAAACAGAACCAAAACAAAACATTTTAGTAGAGCCTAATTGTTTTGGATTTTACCAGATCATATTAAACTGGGGGGAGGGAAATATCCAACTCCAAGCCCCATCTAATCTTCTCACTCAAATGGGTTGTTGTTGTTGTTAGGTGCTGTGAAGTCAGTTCCAAATCATAGAGACCCTCATAGAGTTTACAATGGCTGATTGCTTTCAGGATTTCTTCGAGAGTGAATTTCCACATCTTTCTCACATTTTTGCAGTGCTGGGAATTGAACTTGGATCCTCAGATAGTGCAGTGCAGCACTCTACCAACTGAGCTAAACCCCAGCTCCAAAAGGGGTTAGGAATTATTTAAAAGGACTTGTTAAGATTATATCTCAATGACAGAGACTCCCTGAAAGACTAATACCTAACTGCAGAATCATAAAGTGGTTGCCCCCATTCTACCCTTCACCGCCACATCAGTTGGGTTCCCACATAATAACAGGATTACAACTGAAAGAACTCTAAGCTTAACGCGCTATTTAAGAAGTAATCTCTAGGGAAACCCAAAGATAATAGAAAGGCAAATGCAAGGACTCCAGAGGAATTCTTAGCCTTTGGCGCTACACTATGACAAAGAGTAAACACTTCTTAACTCCTAACTAGGTGAACAAGAAGGCCACTCTCAAGGCCTATTTATCTCAATACCCTTTCCACTACTCTCATGTCCAGCTTTCAACAACAACCACAACAAATTGCTTGTAATGCAAAGAGGCAAAAACTTAGTCAAGAAATAAAGCATGTAGAGTCACATATGACAGATCTTTAAACTGTTGAACCAGGAATTCAAAATAACTATTATTAGTGGGAAATATCTAAAAATTGAAGGAGAATATAAGCAGAGAGATGAAAACCAAACACAAAGAGTGTCTTTGAAGGGTTTATCAGTAAACTGCATATAACTAAGGAAAGAGACAGTGTGCTTGAACACAAATCAATAGGAACTTCCCAAACTGAAAAGAAAAGAGAAACGAAAATTTGGAATGAACATAAGAACTGTGGGAGAATTACAGAAGAAATCAACATATGAATAATGGGGAAGCCAGAAAGAGATGACTTTAGCTAGGGAATAGGAGGGAAAAATTAAGAATATTCTAAGTTATCTGAAGGTATGGAGCAATATGATCCCATGGTGCTATGTCTGTCCTGTGTGCTCATCAAGTGCTACCTGACTACAAACCACTTCTCATTGTCCAGGACACCACCAACAAAGCCCATCACTGAACCCTCAGCATGTTACCATTCCCTGAGGTAACTGGTGATTAGCCAGTTACCTGGTAGAAGTTTGACTACATCAGAATACTTGTAACATAGAAAGCGATAGTGCTTCATTCTTACTGGAATAGATATTTTGGATATACGTATGCCTTCCCCAAACAAACATTTCTGTCATCACTACACTGTGTGGATTCACAGATTGCCTTATTCATTAAACAGTCAGCCTTTGAAAACCTTATGAGGGTCACTGTGAGTCAGACCCAACTCAATGGCACTCAACAACAACAACATGTATTGTTTGTGATCAGGAATTAACTCACAGAAACCCAGTGTGGGAAGGAGTTCATGCCCATTGATTTCTCTGATCTTACCATGTTCCCTATCATCTCAAAACAAAACATGATGGAAAAGCAGCATAGCCCTTTGAAAATTCAGTTTTACTGCCATTTAGGTGAAGACAATATTTTCTAGAGGATGTATATTCTCTTAATAGTATCTAATACATGGTACTACTTCTTCCATAGCCATAATATGAGCCCAAGTATCAAAGAAATGCAAATGGGAGTGACACCATTCACAATTATCCTGAGTTGCAAATTTGAACTCTTACCTCTGAATTAATCAGCAAGGAAGAGAGTTACTGGGATGACTGGAATGATTGACCCTGATTACAAGGGGAGAAATTGAACTACTATGCAATGGAAGTAAGGAAAGTAAAAGTCTTGAATTTGAGAGATGCTCTACACACTTTCTTCTATCAAAACTTTCTACAACAATCCAATTCTGACAGGATTACTAATGGCCATGATCATTTAGAAGTGAAAATGTGGTCAAGCCACCAGCAAAGAACCATGAGCTAAATATCTTCTTAGAGAAGAAGAAAATCATTCATAAGCTTGCATCATTAACTCCTACCTAAGCTGGTAGCCTGGCAACCTGACTGACAGGTTTCAGAGTTGAAACTGTAATATCAATAAAAGATATCAAAATCAGAGAAGTAAAAATCATCTCTGATTTCAAATGTTACGATCTTTTATGTAGAAAATTCTAAAACTCTATATCAAAACCTGTTAGAACTAAAATTGTTGTTGTTGTTGTTAGGTGCTGTCGAGTTGGTTTCCGACTCATAGCGACCCTCTGTACAACAGGGGAAACACGATTGTCAGTGCTTCTCTGCTGTTCATAGGGTTTTCAATGGCAGATTGATTTTTGGGAGGGGGTTGCCAGGTCCTTCTCCCAAGCCTACAGCTTCTGGTGTTCCCAGGCAGTCTCCCATCCAGGTACAAACCAGGCCCGACCCTGCTTAGCTTCCGAGATCTGACGGGATCGGATGCCACAGGGCTACCGCTGCAGGCAGAACTAAAATAGTGCAATGTAAAAAAGCAAAATCAACAGGCAGAAATCAGTAGCATTATACAATATTCACTGACAATAAACTATCTGAAAAAAAATGTTTTGAGGCAGAATCTTACTATGAAGCCCAAGCTAGCTAAGAATTTACAATCCTCCTGCCTCAGCCTCCCAAGTACTGGGATTATAGGTATGCATCATCACATTCAGCAAGAAAATAATTTAAAATCTGATGTATAATAGCAACAAAAATAATGCAGTACTTAGGAACAAATTTGTCCATACAGATGAAAGATCTGTACACTGAAAATAATTAAACATTGATGAAAAGAATATAACCTATGTTTACAGATTGTCTAGTCCATATATTTCCATTTGTGTTTTTCCATTTCTTTCATTAATGTTTAATAATTTTCAGTGTACAGATCTTTCACCTCTATATTTAAACTTGTCAAAATGTTTATAATAGCCAAAATGATTTTCAGACTGAATGTAATCTCCATCAAAATTCCAATGGCATTTTTTTCAGAAACAGAAAAAAAATCCAAAAATTTGTATGGAGTCACAAAACATCTTGATCAAATAAAGCAATCTTGAGTTAAAAGAATGAAGCTGGAGGCATCATACTTCCTTATTTCAAATTATTTTATAAAGGTGTAGCAATTAAAACAGTATGACACCAGCATAAAATCTGGCCCATAGATCAATGGAACAAAAGAAAGCCTGGAAACAAACCTTTGCATACAAAATCAACTAATCTTTAACAAAAGAACAAAGACTACATGATGTGGAAAGGATAGTCTCTTCAAAAAACGTGTTGGGAAGACCATATATACACATGCAAAAAATGAAACTGGATCCTTTTTTTATACCATACCCCCAAATCAACAAGAACAACAAAAAATGGATTGAAGATGTTAGTATAAGACTGAAACCATAAAATTCTTTGAAGAAAACAGAGGAAGAGCTCCAGCAAGGTATGCACACCTGTAATGCAAGTAGCCTAGGAAGCTGGGACAGGAGATCACAGGTATGAGGCCAGAGGCAGCCTGTACCACTTAGCGAGACCTTGTCTCAAAATAAAAACTAAAAACGGCCTGAGGTGTGGCTCAGTGTGGGGAACTGACTAACATGTGCAGGAGGTCCTGGGTTCAACCCACCAGAACCATAAACAAAAACAAAAACATAAACAAAACAAACAAACAAAACAACCACCAAACCAAACAAAACAAAACACCAAACCAAACAAAAAAGAGCTACATGACATTGGGGTTGGTAATGGCTATTTTGGATATACCACCTAAAGCACATGCAACAAAAGCAAAAATAAACAACTGGATTATATTGAACTAAAACTATTCTATACAGCAAAGAGAATGATATGTAAAAATGAAATTGCAACCTATGCAAAGGTAGAAAATATTTGCAAACTGTATATCCAGTAAGTGGCTAATATTCAAAATATATAAGCAACTCAAAGAATTCAGTAGAAAACAAACAAACAAAAGTAAGTCCAATAATCTGATTAAAATTCGGACAATGACCTGAATTAACATTTTTCCATAAAAGAAATACAAATGACTGACAGGTATATGAAAAAGTGCTCAACATCACTAAACATGGAAATTCCAATAAAAAGAATGATTAGTTATCACCTTCAACCTGTTAGGATAGCTATTATCAAAAAGACATAATATATCGAGTGTTGATGAGGCTATGGAGAAAAGGAAATCCTTGCACACTCTTGGTGCAAATTAAATTAGTACGGTCATTTTGAAAAACTACAAAAAATAATAGAACTACAATACTATCTGGTAATCCCAATTTTGGTTGTATATTAAAAATAATGGTTTCCAAGAATATCCAAGAGATAGATTTATGCATTCTCATGTTCATTATGGCATTGTTCACAATAACTAAGATCTGGAATCTGCCTGAGTGTTCACTGATAGTTAAATGTATGGAAGAAGTTTAATACATACCCCAGCACTGGAATCCTGGAATTCAATCATATGTGACAACACAGAGGAAGCTAGAGGGATTATGCTAAGTGAAATAAGCACAGAAAGACAAATACTCCATGATCTCATTTATGTGTGGAGCCTAAAAATATCAAATTCATAGAAGCAGAGATTCAAATAGTGGTTGCCAGAGGTCACAGAGGTGGAAAAAATAGGTAAATATGAGTCAAAGCATTCATATGTGCTATTATATTACATACATTCTATATAAATAAAGTACATGTTGGCCCTATTTAATTATAATGTATTGTATACTTGAAGGTTTTTGAGGGCAAATTTTAAGTATTCTTACTACGTACACATAAAATAGCAACTATATGAAATGACAGTTGTATTAAGTAGTTTGATTGTAGTAATCATTTTACAATGAATTCACATATAAAAATATGTTGTATACCACCTTGAATATGTACAATTTTTATTTGTCAACTATACTTCAATTATACTTGAAAGCAAATAAACAAAATAAAGGGAAAAAAGAAACACCATGACTCTAATATCAACTTCTGAGTTTCCACTCTACTCCTTGCCCAACTTTTTCCAGACTTCCAAGTCTCCACAATTGCATCAGCCAATTCCCAAGGTCAGTGTCTCAATTTATATGTATGTGTATGTCCTATTGTTTCTTTATCTCTGGAGAACCCTGACAGATGCAGCAAGTTTGTTTGTTTGTTTATACTACCAGTAAAATTGAATCTAGGACCTCGAATATGCTAGACAGGCACTCCACCACTGAGCTGCACCCCAACCCCTTCCTTATTTTTTATTTTGAGACAGAATCTTGCTAAATTGTGCAGGCTGCCTCTAGCCTCAAACTTGCAATCTTCTTGCCTCAACCTTCTGGGTCACTGGGATTACAGGAGTGTGCCATGGTGCCCAGCTAGAGTTTTGAAAAGTTATTTAAATCTCAGTTTATCTTGATCATGGGATAATAAAAGACTTAAATCCAGAGTTGTTGTGAGCTTAAAATGAAACAGTACAAATTATTTCTAAAAATATCAGAAAATAAGTACTTGATAAGTACTTTTCTTCACTCTTTTTGTAATACCCAGATTTCCAAGCCAAAGTGTTCCACATATAACTTTCTTTTAAGCACTATCTCTATATCTCAATCTATTTTAATTTGTAATAATTTTACTAAGGTTTTCCTCCAATATGGTCCATAGGATGGTTAAATTTTCCATATATCAGAAGGAAGGATTCTTTGTTGATAAGTCTTCACTGATTAACTTGAACTCCCAAGGTAGATGAAACACACACTAAGTTGCAGAACCTGTTGTGCAACTATGATTATTTTGTGGATAATATCTTAATCCTAATCCCTAACCTTAATCTATGATTAAGGAAGGAAATGGAAAGGTCCCTACATCCTCCCCCAACAAAAATTTTGTAGTTTTAGTCAAAACATTGGTGTGTTAATGAGAATGTACTGTGGGCCAGGAACTGTTCTATGAGCTGATTAGAGAGAGGAAAGCAAAACAAAGACCCTGTCCTCACGGAGGCTGCATTCTATATGGCTATGTTGGTCATTGTAAAGACCTTTGCATTACTCTCTCTTGGAAGAAGTAGCCATTGGAAGGTTTTAAGCACAAGAGTGATGAGTACATAAACAAATTAACAATGTGCCCTGTTTCCATAATGAATAACACATCATGGGTTATTGTCACAAATAACATAAATACTTTGTACTCTGGGGACAAAACAAAGGAACAAATCAACAAAGTAAATTGGGTCACCCCTCTAAATAATGATATATTGAGATTTCCCCATAAGACTCAAATTCCTTAGCAAAAATAAATTCATGAGCAAAAACATCCCCATCCTTGACTTGCATAGCTAATGTCTGAACATATGTAGTAATTTTGTTACATAATCTCCACATGCTTGAATCCCATTTTATTACTTTGAATAGATTAATATAAATTTGGTAAATTTCATCACCTTGCACTTTTAATTAAGTTTTTATGTGATTAAAATTACATGAGGAAGAGACAAAAAGTTGACAGTATAATGTCCTGAAGTAAGTTACAGGGCATTAGAGTACACACTAATACATATAGACAACTAACTCTCTGGAAAAAAAGCATTTGCCAATTTTTTGTATGACTATGCACCCTCAATTTTTTATTGTTTTGTTCAATTTAACAGTGATCATAGCCAAGGAGGTAATGCAAATAATTGAATATTTTCCAACATATTTTTAAGAAAATGTAAATATGTCTGTCATCAACATTACTGGAACAATACCTATGCACCACCTCTTTTAAGATCAAGTAATATCCATGCCCTCATCTCTCTTTTTAAGTTATAGTAATTTTCTTCTTCTTCTATTCAAGTAGGAATAATAGAAATATAATAATAAAGCTATCATTATTTATAATGAAGGCACTAAGAGTATTGACTTAAGTGGTGTTGTTGAATTCAGAGTAATTTTCACTCCAGCAGACCAGAATCTAAACTGATTGAAAATAAGGATCACAGGATAATTTGAGGATTCTTGGTATAGGATAATGGTCATTTCTAACAGAGCCAAAAATTCCTCTCATAATTTCCCCTCCATTTAAGGTAATCATCATGCTTTGTGTTTGGTTAAACAGTTGTTGTGGTTGTTGTTTTTAGGTGGTGTTGAGTCAGGTCCAACTCATAGCAACCCTATGTACAACAGAAAGAAACACTACCCAACCCTGTGCCATGTACATGATCGTTTTTCTGTTTAAGTTCATTGTTGCAGCCACTCTGTCAATCCATCTAGTTGAGGGCCTTCCTTTTTTCCATCAACCCACCACTCTCCCAAACATGATGTCCTTCTCCAGGGATTGGTCCTTCTTTACAACATGTCAAAAATACATAAGACATAGTCTAACCATCCTTGTTTGGCTTAGCTAGTTAAGAGCTTGTCTAGTAAGCAGGAGATCCTGGGTTTGAATCCCAGCAGTGCCTGGCCTAACACAAAAGTTTTCTTTCTGTAAAACAGTAATAATATTATAATAAATTTAGATATTCAACACATCGCTGATTTCTAGTTTTATGAATAGAGAGTTTAACTATTGGTGGTAACCAGCTCTAATGAGTTAGGCTTTTATTCATACTCATTTATTGAACACATTCTAGGTGCTGTGTGCATTTTTGAAATGAAATGGCCAATTACATGCATGCAGTCTCAGCATTACACTGGGGAGCTATAGTCTTACTGTTTCATAAGTTTTAAAAGAACACACACAAAGTGTTGTTCATGTGTGTACTTAGGCAGATAAGTAGACAGAATGTTGGGGCATGTCTCAGGTTGAGCTCCCAAAGGGGGATTCTGAGGAGGGATTTGCATATGAAATTTATTAAGAAATATTTCCACACATAAGGAATGAAAAAAAAAAAGAAAAGAAAGTAGAATTGGCCCAAGTAAGATTGGAATTCTCAGCAAGGGCTTCAGGAAATCCCAGGAGAAATTCTAAAGTTGATATGACCTTTCAGAAATATCTCAAGTTAGCAATGTACAATGATATACATGTACAGACATATGGTAATGAAAATCATTAAGGTGTACACTAAATGAAAAAATTACTAGTAAAGATTTTTACTGAGTTGGATCTAGTGTGTCAGGGTTTAATAAGCTGTGCCAGTCCTTAAAATCATGGTGCTCTGGAAAGGGACCATGACCACTGGTGAGGAGAGTCTTCAATTGTGACAGTTCTCAGAGTAGGCTATGTGATGATCTGTTTCATATGTTAGGTGGTGCTGTTTGCAACAGGGTAGTTAAATTATTTTTGTTCTCTACCTTTTGTGTTCAAATTCATAATTCTTACCACTTGCTATACTGAGAAAGATGGGGAGGACTGGAAATAACTATTATGCTATCGTACTAGATAAGGCTTTCATTGTCAGGTTGCAGAAACCCAATTCAAGCGATCTCATCTCACATAAATTGAAAATCTGGGGGCAATTCAGGTGTTGCTGAACCTGGGAGCTGAAATATAATGATTTTGTTTTTATTCCTATTCTTTAGTTTTCACTTCTGTTTTCCTCTGGGCTAACAACATTCTTCCCTTGACTACTCAGGCTATCATAAACTGCATAGTACCACGTTAAATACAAACAGAGGAAGACAAAGACAAAGACAAAAATCTCCTTATCAAGTATTCTGATTTTACAAGTCAAATTAAGTTTTACTTCTCATGCCTGGATGACCAGACTAACCATGAATCAATCACTAAGAACAAAGAAGACAGAACATGCTGATGGAGTAACTAAGTCTAGGTCAATGTCCTACCACTAGAGATAGAAATTTTAAAGTATGTAGAAAGCAGGGAGCTAGAAATTTGATGGCGAGGTAATAGGAAGATATTGGCCTACATCTGAGAATAATCGGATGTGTGAACTAGAACACAATTCAATATAGAATCAGAAGATGAAAAGGAAGTTTGTTTGTCTCAGCCTGGACTCTAGGAAGAAAAATCATCTCTCTTGAGTTCTATTATTCACAATAAATATTGTCTAAATTTGCAGTACTCAAATCATCCTGGGTGAAGACAGGAAATTAATGTTGAAAGTAGTCTCAGGGAACCAAGCCAAAGTAAAACCAAAATTTACCAATGGGAAATTTTAGGTTTCTCAGGATTTCAAATATCAAGCCCAAATGAAGCGGAATTTACTTTTTAAAATTATTAAACCCAGGAAGTAAATGAGTGTTAGATAAAACAATAAATAACAGAATTATACATAGATGTTTAGATAATAGAATTATCAAATATTAATTATTATATACAAGTATGTTGAAAATAAAGACAAAGCAAAAAGTTAAAAGATAAAAAGGGACAATATTTTTTGAAAAGTGGGCTGGAGTGGGGTGGGGAAAAAAGGGGAAGATAGAAAAAAACCTATAAGAATAGCTAAAATAAAATAATAATAATAATTATGGTAGTAATAATACCAAAGGCTGGCAATAATGTAAATAGACCAGATCACTCATCTAATACTGTGGATATAAGAGAATATAAAAAGGTAGATCACTACCTAAAGAAGTTTGGACAAATCAAAATTGGGATGCACATGTATAGATAAATATTCTCGCAAACAGACATCCAAGTAGAAAGGAGACCATTTGTATGGAGGGTAGGGGATAGGGGCGGAGGGCCATGAGAGGGCAAGGGGGAAGTTATTTGAGCAATGCACAATGAAATGCATATATGAAAATGTCATAATGAAACCCACATCATAATGAAACCCACTAAGTTGTACATTAAAAATTTCCAATAAAAAAAAGAAAACCCTATGAGGTCACTATGAGTCAGAGTCAACTTGATCGTATCCAACAACAGCAAACATATAGACAATACTGTTTTCAGATGTGTGTAGATGCTTTTTGGTTAATAAAATATTAATTTAAAAGTAATAAGAAAGTGGGGTGGATTTAAGATAAGCAAAATAAACTTGCACAACTAAGGTATATAGTTATTGAAATTAAAAGTACAGTAGGTGGTTAAATAGCCATTAAGTCACAACATAAGATAGAATTAGTAAAATGAAAAATAGACTGTAGGAAATTGCCTAAAATACACTTCTGATAATTAAAGAGAAGATCTCAGATAATATAGAAGAAGACTTCAAGATACATTGAATAAAAATTGCATAAATAGAAAATAGAAAGAATGGGAAGCAGTGATATTTGAAGGAGAAAGCTTTCCTAGTACTTACAAAAATAAACCATTATATTCAAGAAACTCAAAGAATTCCTGGGAAGGGCAAAGAAAGAATAAATTTACAATTGGAGCCATTGTAGTGAAAATGGAGAACACAAAAATCAAAGAAAAGATCTGAAAACCAAATAGAGGAAGTTAGACTAATCACAGATGAATGGTAGTTTTTGGATGGTAGACATTTCTTCTCAAAAACTCAAAGTAAAATATAAAAATTAGATTTTATGTGCAGCAAGACAAATATCATTTACATAGGAGTGTTTTCAGCTAGCTCATACTCTCATGCAAGAGCAAATTATGAAATATTTAAGAATTTTGCAAGCAAGTTATCAAACCAGCTTCCCACCTGAGCCACCAAATAGCAAAGAAAATTCCCAGGGAAAACAGAAACAAATAAGTATTCCCTGTGATATTAGGTAAGATTTTCCTGAACTAATAAAAGATTGCCAACTTCCAGAAATTCAACATTACTCAAGCGGGAAAAACAAAAGACACATTGGAATAAAAATTCAGAATGAGAAAGGCAAAGACAAGATCATAAATGCAGCTGGATGTCCATATGCAGAAGAACGAAACTAGACCTATATGTCTTATACTATGCAAAAATCAACTTAGATTGATCAAAACAAATGTAGAATATGAAAT
Organism: Pedetes capensis; assembly: GCA_007922755.1. NCBI lineage: Eukaryota > Metazoa > Chordata > Mammalia > Rodentia > Pedetidae > Pedetes > Pedetes capensis. Next base: position 4,909 of record VMDO01018995.1, on the reverse strand, counting down.
TATCAAATTACTACAAGTGGGCAACCCTTCAGAACACTGGTCTGGACAAAGATTTTTTTGGATAAAATTCTAAATACACAAGAAACAAAAACCAAAAATAGACATGAAACTTTTCAAAGTGAAAATATTTCTGTACAGGAAATAAAAAAGTCAATCGAATAAAGAGATAATCTACAGAATGGGAAGAAATGTCTGCAAACTATACAATTTAAAATGTATTAATATTCAGAATAAATAAAGAACTCAAACAACTCAACAGAAAAAATTCTGACTAAAACTTGAGAAATAATCTAAATAGACATTTCCCAAAAGAAGACATATAAATGGACAAGCATATGAAAAAATGCTTACCATTACTGATCATCATCACAAATCAAAACCACAGTGAGGAATTATCTCACCTCAATTAGAGTGGTTTTAGTAAAAAAGACAAAAGATATCAAGTGCTGGTAAAGTTGCAGAGAAAGGAGAAATCTTTTTTTGTTTGTTTGTTTGTTTTCAGTACTGGGGTTGAACCCAGGGCCTTGCGTTTGCATGCTTTGCAAGTGCTGGACTACTGAGCTGCCATTTCCAGACCATTTTTTTTTTTTTTTTTACTATTTTGGGACAGGGTCTTGCTAAATAATGCAGACTGCCTCTGGTCTCAAACTTGTGATCCTCCTGCCTTAGCCTTCTGAGCCTGTGGGATAACAGGTGTGCACCACCACACCCAGCTGAGAAAGGGGAAATCTTATCAGCTATTGATGGCAATGTAATGGAATTGAATGGAAAATAGTATGAAGAATACACAAGAAACCCAAAATAATCCAGCAATCTTCCCACTGGATATATTTCCAAAGGAAAGAAAATCAGCATGTCAAAAACATGTCTACATTCCCATTTTTATTGCAGCACTATTCACAATAGACCAGAAATAGAAACAACCATGTTTCTATTGATAAGTGAATGGCTAAAGAAAAAATATACATTTGAATATAGATGTACCATGGAATATTATTTAGCCATGAAAAATAATGAAATTCCAATAAAAAGAAATAAGTATTTGAAATGATGGATACAGAAATTACCCTGATTTGATCATTGTACATCATATACATGAATGAATGAAAATATTATATCATGCCCATGAATATGCACAGTTATATTTCAATTAAAAAATAAATGGAGATGGGGAAAAGAGTATAATTAATGTCAGTTCAAAGACTTTCTAACATGACTAATGATAGCCATGAGACACTGGAATATTTTCAAAATTATACAGCGTAGAATCATGTGTTATATATTTGTATTTTGCCTAACTCTCTTTTAAAAACACCGTGTTTTAGTTTGAATTAAGAACTAAGTATTCAATACTTTTCTTCAAATTAGGACTAAATTATATATGATTATCTTTTTGTTACATATTAAGCCTAGAATGGGTATTGGATTTCAGAATATGATTTCTACCTTTAAAATATGTTGGCTTATTTATTGTTTTCTTTTTAAATTTTATTACACATAAAGATCATTATATGTTATATATAATATATGAGCAATATTCCATATTATTATATAGAATACTTAAACATGTACTATGTATAAATTTTACTTCTTAAAATAATCATTGAATAAGAAACCTGTAATTATGTTCTCTAAGTAAATATGATCTCCAATTTTCTATAAACATTTAAAAGTTTCTATGATTGTGCTAAAAATTACCACTATATAATTAAATTTTGAATAGGCAAAATAAATTAGATGGAAAAGGATGATAAAATTCAGTTCTTTTTTGTCAAATCTTATGTCATCTAGAAATACAAAAGAAATGTGAGGTTGGTATCTAGAAAATACATTTATTACATCAGAGAATCTTTGCCTATTTAAATCCTTGACTCCTCCTGTCTTTCTATATTTATTAACTGACTAATTGATCAAGCTGGCAATTGAACTGATTCAACCCACAGAGTAAATTCCAGTGGGAACTATTTGAGCTGCCTAGTTTCTATATAGAAGGATTCCTGAATTAGATGAGGTCTGGAATTCAAGTATAGCAAGTATATTCAGTAAATAGAGCAACATTTAATAATTTATCTCTACTAGAAAGAAAATAGGGGCTGGGATTTAGCTCAGTGGGTAGAGCGCTGCACTGCAGTCTCTGAGGCCCTGAGTTCAATTCCTAGCACTGCAAAAATGGGAGAAGGACATGGCAACCCACTCCCAAGGCAATCCCAAAACAGTCAGCCATTGAAAACCCTATGAGGGTCTGACTATGAGTCAGACATGACTTGACAGCACCTAACAACAGCAACAAATAGGCTTGGGAAAAGAACTTGGCAGCCCACTCCTGAAACAATTAGCCATTGAAAATCCTATGAATAGCAGAGAAGCACTGACATAATGCTGGGCACGGCATAGAGTCTGGAAGTGTTTCACTCTTTTGTACATTGGGTCTCTATAAGTCAGACCGCACTCAAAGGCATCTAACGACAACAGCAATGTAAGAATTAGAATGATCCAGCTATTTGGCTAAAACAACATGCTACTGTTGTTGTTGTTAGGTGCCCTCGAGTCAGTATCTGACTCATAGAGACCCTCATAGGATTTTCAATGGCTGACTGTTTTGGAATTGCCTTGGGAGTGGATTGTCAGGCCCTTCTCCCATTTTTATGGTGCTGGGAATTGAACTCGGGTCCTCAGAGACTGCAGCGCAGCACTCTACCAACTGAGCTAAATCCCAGCCCAACATGCCACTAGAAGGTGACAAAGTCAGGATTTAGAATGAAGCTCTGGTTGACTTTAGATTTCATGTTGTTTGCTAACTCATTATTGCCAGAGTAATGGAAATCCATGTATAAGAAAACCTATTCAAATTAACTTTAATAGAAATGACTACTGATATATTTTGCACATCTTTAGTAGTGTGTAAATTTTATAACAATGCTTTGAAACAATTATAAGTTCTTTTTATTTTTAGTTTTCAAGAATTTAAGACCACATTGCACTGTTGGTAGTATTTAAAATGTAGTTCCCAAGAGAGGGAATTTCAAAGCTAATATACAGTTTTATAGTTCACAATTTGTCTTAATTCACAACTCCATCATTTGAGGTATAATTTTGATGCCTAATAGTTATTTATGATTTTTAAAATTGAAAACATACCACACATATAATGTTAAATATTTAGAGGTAACTTTACAAAACTTTGATTATCAAGTGAAATACCTTGCATTTTTAAAATAGTGCAGTGTGAGAGAGTAACACATAGGTGATATGTAATAACAATAATTCCTTTTTATTTGGCTACAGTAGGAGAATAGGTTGTGCATACTGGAATTTTATTAGCATCTATTGTTGTTGTTCTTAAGTGTCATCTAGTAGAGTCGACTCATAACCACCCTATCTATAATAGAATGAAACACTCCCCAATTCTATGCCAGGCACACAATCTTTCTTATGTTTAAGTCCATTGTAGCAGACACTATACTAATCCATCTAGCTGGGGGTTTCCTTTTTTTCATTGACCTGCCATTCTGTCAAACATAATGTCCTTCTACAGGGATTTGTCCCTTCTGACTACATGTCCAAAATAGGTGAGATGCAGTCTAGTCATACCTGCTTCCAAGGAGCTCTCGAATTGCACATTATCTAGAAAAGATCTGTTGGTTCTTTTTGCAGTCCATATTTGTCTCTGGCAGCATAATTCAAAAGCATCAATTCTTCTCTTGTCTCCCTTCTCAATGTCCAGCTTTCACAACCATATGATGCTACTGAAAAAAAAAAAACATGGCATGAGTCAGGACCACCTTTGTCTTCAATGTGACATCTTTACTTTTCAACACTTTAAAGAGGCCTTTTGCAACAGCTTTTCCCAGTGTATTGTGTCTTTTGATTTCTTGCCTGCTGCTTCCATGGGAGTTGATTGTACAACCAAGTAAAGCAGAATTGTTGGCACCCTCAATCTTTTCTCCATTTACCATGAAGTTGCTTACTGACCAGTTGTAAGGATTTTTGTTGATGTTGATGCACAATCCATACTGAAGGCTGTATTCTTTGATTTTCACCAGTAAATGTTTCAACTCCTCTTCACTTTCAAGAGGCAGAGTTGTGTCATTTGCATAACTCAGGTTGTTAATGAGTCTTCCCCCAATCATGATGCCACAGCCCTCATAAAAGTTCATCTTCTCGGGTTATTTGCTCAGCAAAGAAAATGAAGAGGTATGGTGAAAGGATATAACTCTCAAACACAACTTTCTTGATTTTTAAACCAGGCAGCATTTACTTGTTCTGTTCTAATGACTGGCTCTTGGTTCATGTACAGAGTCCTCATGAGTTCGATCAAGTGCTCTGGTACACTCATTCTTTGGAGTGTTGTCCATAATTTGTTATGATCCACATAGCCAAATGCCTTTGCATAGTCACTAAAACATAGATATATTTCTGGTATTCTCTGCTTTCAGCTAATATCCATGTGACATCAGCAATAATGTCCCTGGTTCCATGCCCTCTTCTGAATCTTGCTTAATTTTCCAGCAGCTCCCTTTCTGTATATTGCTGTAGTCACTTCTGAATGATCTTTAGAAAAATTCTGCTTGTGTGTGATAATTAATATCATTTGATAGTTCCACACTCAGTTAGATCTCCTTTCTTGGGAATAGGCACAAATATGGATCTCTTCCAGTCAGTTGGCCAGGGAGCTGTTTTCCAAATGTCTTGGCATAAACAAGTGAGCACTTCCAATGCTGCATCTGTTTTAGCATCTATGGTCATTTATAAACCAACAGCTTAATCTGAAGAAAAATTATGAGCTGTGAATGATAATTTTTCCTCTTAAAAATAGCACATTAAGCTTCTTTTCCTCTTCTGTAATATTAACACATATATGTATATATATTTGATACTATCCATATATGGGAGATTCAAGAATTCTTAA